>JAMKQA010010151.1:0-32568 GCA_024699735.1 Posidonia australis | reverse complement strand
TTTGTTTAATTTGGTTTTTAATTAGGGTTTTTGCTTCGATTAAGTTTGGATTGGTTTGTGTGGGCCTAATGGGCTTGTGCGGGCCTAATGGGCTTGTGCGGGCCTAATGGGCTTGTGTGGGTCTATGGGCTTGTGTGGACCTAATGGGCTTGTGCGGGCCTAATGGGCTTGTGCGGGCCTAATGGGCTTGTGTGGGTCTATGGGCTTGTGTGGGCCTAATGGGCTTGTGCGGGCCTAATGGGCTTGTGCGGGCCTAATGGGCTTGTGTGGGTCTATGGGCTTGTGTGGACCTAATGGGCTTGTGTGGGCTAGTGCGGGCCTAATCGGGTCTGTCTGGGCCTAATGGACTCTATGGAGTTAGGGTTTAGAAGTGGTGGTTGTGACCAGAGCGTCTTCCGGAGGAGCCTGCCGTCGAGTGACTGCAAAATCGGGGTGTCTACAAAGGTAAAGGGAAAAAAAAAATATAAATAGAGAGGAGGAGATGGGTTGTTAGGTTGGAAGAGGAAGAAGGCAATGGGCTGAGTTGTTGCGAGCTTTTTTGGGCCCAAATGGGCTTGATGGGCCTTAGTGGATTAAGAGGGCTTAAAGGGCCTATGTGGGCTTTATGGGCCTAAGTAGGCTTCCATGGGCCTTGATGGACCTAAGTGGACCTAGGTGGACCTAAGTGGGCTTTGTGGGCCTTGAATGAATTAAATGGGCCTAAATGGACCTTGATCGACTAAATGGGCCTTCATGGGCTTTGGCAGACTAAACTAGGGTTTAAGCTCATTTGTGATCAAAAGCCCAGCCACCATACTTTATCTTGCAAGCCTGCAAAATTGCAAAATTCGGGTGTCTACAGATGTCCCTCCCTAAGCAAGGTCGGAGGACGAGTAGAACAGAGACCGATGCTCAGGGTTGACAAAGACACCCCGCCCGAAGTCGTAAGTAAGAGTCATTTAATGGCCATCAGCTACCAGTCGGTGAAAGCACCAGAGGTTCCGTTGCCATAGCCGAAGCCAAACAGAGAAAACAATACCAATGACCAAATGTTGACAAATTGACGACCAATCAGCTCCTAAAAGACATGACTGGTTATCACACTTGTCGAGAAAAGCACTGGACAAGACTCACGGTGCTTGCTGACTGAGAAGTAACTGGTCACGGAAGTCATCCGAGTAGTTCGGGCTACCAGCCTACAGGAGGGATGGAACAAGGAGAGTTGGGAATTCATCTGGCATCCCAGGATTGCCTGGGTAGTTCGGGATACCATCTCGAAAGAAAGAGGAATACAGTTTGCTTTGATTCCGTCCATTCGGAGCGGCACTCAAAACAAAAAACAGGGGCACTGATGTTCGTCCAGATGGACTGAACCAAAGATGGGAACATCTATACTACATCCGGTAGTCTAGATAGGAGAAAAGGGGAGGCCTTGATTCCGTCTGTCTGGATAGGACCTCAAAGGCGAGAAGGGGTGCCTTGATTCCGTCCGTTCGAGTAGGACCACAAAGGCGAGAAAAGGTGCCTTGATTTCGTCCGTTCGGATAGGACCTCAAAGGCAAGAGGGGTGCCTTGACTCCGTTCGTCCGGATAGGATCTCAAAGGCGAGAGGGGATGCCTTGATTCCGTCCGTTCGGATAGGACCTCAAAGGCGAGAGGGGTGCCTTGACACCATCCATCCGGATAGGACCTCAAAGGCAAGAGGGGGTGCCTTTACTCCGTCCATCTGGATAGGAAGTCAAAGGCGAGAAGGGGTGCCTTGATTCCGTTCATCCGGATAGGACCTCAAAGGTGAGAAGGGGTGCCTTGATTCCGTTCGTCCGGATAGGACATCAAAGGCGAGAAGGGGTGCCTTGATTCCATTCGTTCGGATAGGACCTCAAAGGCAAGAAGGGGTGCCTTGATTCCGTCCGTTCGTACAAGACCTCAAAGGCGAGAGGGGTGCCTTGACGCAGTCCGTCCGGATAGGTCCTCAAAGGCGAGAGGGGGTGCCTTGATTCCGTCCGTTCGGATAGAACCTCAACTGCGAGAGGGGTGCCTTGACTTTTTCCATCCGGATAGTACCTCAATGACTAGAGGGGTGCCTTGACTTTGTTCGTCTGGATAGGACCTCAAAGGCGAGAGGGGGTTCCTTGACTCCGTCCGTTCGGATAGGACCTTAAAGGCGAGAGGGGGTGCCTTGACTCCGTCCGTCCGGATAGGACCTCAAAGGCGAGAAGGGGTGCCATGATTCTGTCCGTCCGGATAGGACCTCAAAGGTAAGAAGGGGTGCCTTGATTCCGTCCGTCCGGATAGGACCTCAAAGGCGAGAAGGGGTGCTTTGATTCCATCCGTTCGGATAGGACTTCAAAGGCCAGAAGTGGTGCCTTGATTCTGTCCGTTCGGATAGGACCTCAAAGGCGAGAGGGGGTGCCTTGATTCCGCTTGTTCGGATAGGACCTCAAAGGCGAGAGGGGTGCCTTGACTTTGTCCATCCGGATAGGGCCTCAAAGGCGAGAGGGGTGCCTTGACTCCGTCCGTCTGGATAGGACCTCAAAGGCGAGAGGGGGTGCCTTGATTCCGTTCGTCTGGATAGGACCTCAAAGGCGAGAGGGGGTGCCTTGATTCAGTCCGTTCGGATAGGACCATAAAGGCGAGAGGGGGTGCCTTGATTCCGTCCGTTCAAATAGGACCTCAAAGTCAAGCGGGGGTACCTTGATTCCGTCCGTTCGGATAGAACCTCAGAGGCGAGAGGGGAACCTTGACTCCTTCCGTTCGGATAGGACCTCAATGGCGAGAGGGGGTGCCTTGATTCTATCTGTTCGGATAGGACCTCAATGGCAAGAGGGGGTGCCTTGATTCCGTCTATTCGGATAGGACCTCAAAGACAAAAGGGGGTGCCTTAATTCTATCCGTTCGTATAGGATCTCGGAGGCGAGAGGGGTGCCTTGACTCCGTCCATCCAAATAGGACCTCAAAGGCGAGAGCGGGTGCCTTGATTTCGTCCGTCAGGATTGGACCTCAAAGGCGAAAGGGGGTGACTTGATACTGTCCGTTTGGATAGGACCTCAAAGGCGAGAGGGGGTGCCTTGATTCCGTCCGTTCGGATAGGATTTCAAAGGCGAGAGGGGTGCATTGACTCCATCCGTCCGGATAGGACCTCAAAGGCGAGAGGGGGTGCCTTGATTCCGTCCGTTTGGATAGGACTTCAAAGGCGAGAGGGGGTGCCTTGATTCTGTCCGTCCGAATAGGACCTCAAAGGCGAGAGAGGGTATTCCGCCCTATCTGGCATAGAAGCTGTGAAGACTTCATTTGTCCAAGTCAGGGCAATAAAATGAGATACTTGACTATTATCTGGGTGGTCCTCAGCGTCAAGTCGACAAGCAGAAGAAAGTAGAATCCTGCACCAGTCATGCGCGTGCTGTCGCGATGGTGATTTCTGCTCCGCATCAACCATAATCAATCAAACACACTGGCTAGAAATGTTCTGATGAATTTTATTATCAGAGTCAATGGAATGATTACACGTATTTCAATTTGCAAAGAACCAGTAACATGACATGAATGCTAAGAATCTGCGTCATCTCTGGATCTTTTGGAGCCTGAGGCTTTGGCAAAGAGCGTACGGCTTGGGGCGGTGCTACAGATTGGCCAGGTCTCTTCGACTTTGGCTTCATAATCTGCTGTGCAACTCTTCCCCTCTATGACTGTAAGATCCCTCGATCGTACGGAGCCACTGAGCAGACGAGATAGCTCCTTAGTCATAGTGTAGGAGCCTAGGGGGTATTCTTGGAACCGCGCTAGCATTTGCCCCTAGACAAAAGAATCCTGCTGGTAACTGAACTGTCGCATCACACGGATTGGGTGGTATTCCACTCCACCAGTCAACCCTGGTAGGATGATAAGGTGCATGTCGACTGTGTTGAAGAAGGCCTCAAAATTATGAGAAGCTGAAGGAATAATGCGCCAGATGATTTCCTGTTTTGTCCAGCTTTCTAAACACTCGTACTCCTTTTGAACTAAGGTGAGCGTGTGCGTATGGCCACTCTGACAGTAGGATTCAAAGGTTGATCGTTGCGGACGCAAGACTTCTACACCCAGATGTGCAGCCAACCATACCTGTACAAGAGCTCCACAGCCATAAAAGTGTCGGCAGCGGCGCAGTGACCGGTCCAGAGCCTGGTAAGTTTCTGCCAAGATGACCAGGGCTAGATCTATTTGTTGGGTAACAACTGCCAAAGTGATCTCAGCGACTTCAATGTTTACAACCATCCGACCATGGTTGAAAATCAATTCTCCCAAGAAGCGGACAACAAGGCCTTTCAATAAAGCTCGACACCTAGGGAGGCGCGCATTCCAGCCACTTTGTCAAAGTAAGCTAACTTCAGCATGGGAGAAAGTCCATCTGTACAAATGAGCTGATGACTACCATCATTGGTTGATAGGCCAGTTAGCTCACTCAAGACTGAAGAATACCCGTCGCACCGCATAAAGACGATGGGTCCGAAGAACTTCTGTAGACAACATATTCTGTGGACCTCTTCCAAGGTTGGTGTCAATTCAATTCTCCCAAAGCGAAAGACATGATGAGCCGATTTCCAGAATCGGGCTGCTGCACACGGAAAATATCGGGAAACCTCCACCTTCGCGATATCCAAAAGCTTTGAAGAGATTCCCCAAATCCGTAGCTTGTCACGATCACTTTCAGTCAACTGCTTGATCCACGCTTGGAGCACTTTTGAGCAGTGTGTGGGCACCACCATCGTAGGGAAACCGATGATCTGTAAGGCACTTCAGCTTTTCTTGGCCCGAGACTCCTCAGACAAGGCAAACAATCTCTTGCAGGACATGCTCAAAACACTATTTTAGAAACAGATCTCAATTTTGCTTCGTTCAATAGCACTTAGCAAAATCAAAGCAGACAGATAAATGATACAGCGCAATGGTATTGTAAGAGCCAGAGAGACTGGCCTAAAGCTGTAAACTACGGCTGACTGGACAGGGAGTTGTTGGACAGACTAAATCTTGTGCACAACTTTGAGGGAAAACCCTGGTTTCAATTGGTTCTGACTAGGTATCCAAGTAAAGAGATGTGGCCATTAAGCTTGGAAGATCATGATTATCTGATAATTATGCCCCCAAGTAGATTACCGGGGTCCTTGATTAACAGAGTAGCTGACATGCCCTTGGTCGAGTGTTAGCTCAAAGCATCTAACCATAGGACAGCTGACATGCTTCTGGCCTGACATGGATGACTCTTGACCAAACAGAGCAGCTTACATGCCCCTGGTTGAGTATTGGCTCAATGTGTCTAACCATAGGACAACTGACATGCCCCTGGCCTGACATAAATGGTCCTAACCGACATGAGCAGCTTACATGCCCCTGGTTTAGGCAATGTCCTCTTGATTCTCTTGAACCGAAAGTCGTTGTCACATCCCAGCCAAGAGAACCAAGCGATACTCTACGACGTTTTTAGGATGATATTTGGAAAAAGGAGATGCATGCATGCTAAATGATTTGTGTGATCTTATTGGTGCCCTCAACATTGGGATGCTTACTGCCAAGTACAAGGGAACAACAACTCCAGACCACACTAGACTCTATCCAAGCCCCTTTCTTTTGGGTGGCTCTCTGGAAACAGGTCACTGTGTCTTGGGCTCCGTTCCAAACACCACTGGACCATACCCCTGTTTTTTTATTTTATTCATTCTTTATTCTTTTCCCCTCATAGGCATGTGGGTTCACTCTATCCCTGGCTTGGAGGTAATAGGTACCTGGTCTATGGTGGAGAGCTGTTGCTGTTTAAAGGGTTGGCTAGGCCCTTTTTGTAACATATCTTCCAGGTATTCACTTCGACTCCTCTCCAAGATAAATTGGAGGGACAGAGCTACCCACCATGCCTCTCTCTTTAGGGCCGACTTCTATCTGCGACTTCTGTCTTCTTATTCTTTTATGCCCTTTTTCAGATATATATTTTTTGTTTTATTTCTCACACTCTCACTCTCGCCCCTAACATTTTATCTCCCTCTGGGAGGTGCAAAGTCCATGAGGAGCTTGGATGCTTCGCCCAATTCACAATGAAAGGTAGCTCCCTCACTCCCTAGGTTCCTGAATAGTATCTACCTAAGGAGGTGCTACACATTCCCCACATTGCAAGCTTATTTCGCCTATCATCATTGGGCTAAGATCCATGCATGTGATGATGAAAACGAATGTCAGCCTATATATGCGTATACTGAATGAGGGTTAGTATGTGTTGTGATGCAGAGCTACATGGATATAAGAAGATCATGACCTCATGTATGCATGAAGGAAATTGTTAGTGTCGTAGAGTAAGGACACACTATTTATGATCACTGATAGTACTTTTTCAGGTAGCATTAATTAACTGGCTCTAACTGTTCGATGCAGTCCATGTCCTCAAGGATAACAACCCCTGATGGTGTTTTAGAATGGTCATTGTAACCCTAGTCTTCTTGTGTGCACCCTTGATGATTCCTGGCTCTGCTATTTCTGAACTTGTGTCTGACTATTCCACTTTCGGTAAACAAAAGCTTTCAATTTCATGATGTCTCTGTACAACATGTACAACAGGTGAGCAACTCTCCTCTATCTGACTGATGTGAGTGCTGCTGCCCGAGCTCCCTCATGAGCCTAACTCAGGATCTTTTTTTTTTGGACTCCACTGCTCAAGTGGGGCCAAGACTGATAGTACCACCTAGACCCGCCTCCCGGCTGATAGGAGATGAACTCCTCTGGTCTAGCGTTTAAAGATTTATTCTCCTCCAAGGTCATGATGGCAGACTGACTCTGTGCAACTGTCTGCTCCTCTGTGTCCTCAATCATTACTGCCTTTCCTTTCTTGCGCTTAAGCTCATTTTGCGCATCCTCGTCTAGTACTGATAACTACTCTTGAAATAAAACTTCCAGATCGCTTAGCATGTTATCCACCTGAGCAACCACGACATCTCCTTCCTCTTCATCGGAAGCGAAATCTACATAATATGCGCTGGTAGTTCTCAACACCTCAGGCACTGATTTCGACTGCCCTAGCTGCAACCCTTTCAAAATTGACTGTCGCTCTGAAGCTGCTATTGCTGATTCTGCCCTTGCTGCATCCCAAACTGCAACCGGATTATTAGATAGACCCTCCGTTGACTCCGGAGGTGGCAACACTAGCATAGCTATCCCCAGGGACATGGATTATGTTGAACCCATTCCAAAGTCCATAACTTCCTCCTCCGAATAGTATCCTCTACACATACCCATTCGGGCCCATCAACTGGTTTGTCTGGCTCAGGTTCTGCAAGCATCAAACTCCGATTGGGATCCAGCAATCCCGCACTGACAAAATTATTTAAATCTTGTCGAATACCGAGCTTTGGAAACTTACGACGCTTCGCGTATTTGTCTTGCGTCTTGCGCTCATATCCCAGTCCTTCAAATTCATGTCTCCTCTCCGCAGCAATCGGTTCTGTGATTCCTTGGCCATTTCGCTCGAGAGGTGCTCCCTTCTCATACCCCCATCTCTGACATAGATTCTTAACCATCAAAAAGGGGTTGCCAAATGTAGCCAAATGACTGGCACGCTCGAGAATCAGAATAAAATTGACCGGTTCAAAATGGTCGACACAGTAGAGCACATCAGAGGGTTTGGAGTCAAAATGGATAGTATGAAGTGACACTGAAGAAACTGCTTCAACTCTTTCCCTTTCAAGGTTTTTCGCCATCACGACGACAACGTCGTTGTTTCAACGGAACTTAATCATATAGTGAAGGGTTGATGGGATAACCTGATGCTCGTGGAGCCAAGGGCGCCCAAGCAAAAGATTGAAAGACGGTTCGAGGTCAACGACATAGAACTCGATCTCGAAACGAGCAGGTCCAACAATTAGGGGAATGATCAAGATCCCTAGGGCATTGTGGTGCGTGTTGTCGAATGCCGTCATTCCTTTTACTACTGGAGTAATGTCCTCCGATTTAAAGCCGACCTGACTTGCGGTAAGCAAGGGGAAGACGTTCAAACTGGCGCCATTATCTACTAGAGTGAGAGGAATGCGGAAATTTTGGTATTGCACCATGATGAATAGGGGCTGGTTATGATTAGTCCCTGTTGAAGGAAGTTCTGAACTAGAGAAAGAAATGACCTTAGGCATGGCTACCATCCCCACCATGTTCTCCAAGGCCGAAGGTTGTATGGTTGAAGAAACTTCGGTAGCCTGAATGACCCGAAGAAATGCCTCTCTATGCTCAGCTGAAGTATGGATTAAATCGCAGATGGATATGTCTGCCTTGACCTTTTTCAACTGGGTAGTAATGTCGGCTACCGGTGGGTCAACTTTGGTAGTGGGGTTAGATCTTGTGACTGTCTCTTCAGGGATTGGACTGGGAATATGGGTTCTTGCTTGAGTGGATGAAGTCATAGGCTGATTGGTTTTGTCAGTTGGAACCGGAGCCATGTATACCCTTCCCGACCGCGTAACCTCAGCACACATCTCAGCAGTATAGCTATAAGGCATGAGGAGGGTGTCCTATGTCAAATTGATGACCACAGGAGCATTAGCCCTTAATTCCACTGGGGCTGAAACTAGCAAAGTAGGGGTTGGCGCTTGGTGGGTCAAATCAGGTCTTGGTTTGGCTAGTAGGCTAATTGTTGGTGGGGGTGGATTGCATGGTGGGTCTGGTAGCCGTGCGCCTCGGTCGGCTAGTTAACTGGATCATATTGACAACAGAGTTGGAAGCTTCAATGAAGGATTGACTCAGCCGATAAGAGAGTGGTTCTGAAACATCGTGGATGAGGAGGGAAGGATCAAAAGATTCAACCCCATCCGAAGAAAGGAAAAAGACTCCCGACGTTCCTGGCGTATGCTCAGGCAAAGGCTGGTGGACTATGTTGCTAGATGTGGATGCAGGTGAATGTTGTGTCTGTGCAGCGGGCCTGGACTCTGCCTCCTGTGTGTGAATACTGATGACCTTCCGGTCAATCAGGCTCTGAATTGCATTCCGGAGTGTATAGCAGTTATCCGTAGAATGTTCCGTGGTTTTATGGAAACTGTAGAATAAATCCGCTTTATACCACGGTGGAAGTGGGTTTGGCGGTGGACGGATTTCCGGAAGCATCAGTAATGACGCTACCTTAGGAAGTATGACACTTAGCGGCTCGACCAGAGGAGTGTAGTCCCTCTCAGAGCGTGGCGGTCGTCTAGACCCTGGGTAGCATCCTTGCCTTGCTGGTGCGGGCTGGTAGACCGGTTCAGTGGTGGTAGTGATTTATGATGTGCGTGGTGCTCTAGGTGCAGGAGAGTAAACAACCTGATTTTGAGCTGGCGAGTTCACCACATTGGCTGGCATAACAGGAGCCCCTACATATGCCACAACATTCTTAGCAGAGTCTTTCTTCCGCCCGTAGACAGTGTTGGATCCATTGTTACCACCGTTGCTATTACCAGTTCCACCGGTAGCTATGGTCTGCTTTGCGAATGTTACTAACGCTGGGAAGCTTCCGTTATTTAGCAAGCTCTCTACATGGGTGCCAGCTTTGATCAGGGATGCAAAGGTGGTAATTGGCTTGATACTAAGCAGAGCTCCAATGGTTGGCTGTGCCCCTTGATTTATTATTTCGATAGACTCTTCGTCAGAAGGTCTATCATGCACTTGTGATGCGAGGGCTCGCCAGCGCCCAACGTACTCCCCGAACGGCTTGTGGGGCTTCTGCTTGGTGGCGATCAGGTCCTCACGCTTTGAGACCATGTCGAGGTTGAAAGAGTACTGCTCCAGAAAAGCTTGGCTCAGATCACTCCAGGTCCTTATGGTAGACATATCCAACGATGAGAACCATTTTAGAGCTAGACCTGTAAGACTTTTCTGGAAGAGGCAAATGAGAAGTCTCTCGTCAGCCTGTAGTTGAGCGAGATCACCACAGTACGCCCGAAGATGTGAAATTGGGCAGCCTTTCCCATTATATTTCTCAAATTCCGAGATATGGAAGTTCGGTGGGAGTACCGCCTCTAGGAAATAGCAGAGGTCCCGGAAGGAGAAAGACTAGTGGTCCCCGCCCTGCACTTGACGTAGAGCTTTCTTCACGTCATTCATCCTGGTGAAAAGTGCATTGAGAGTTGTTGTTGACATTGAGTATGCAGCCGGGGCGGGTCCCACGTACGCTGTGTCTATTGCACCCGTGTGCTCTTCCAAATCTATCGTCTTGCCACCTGGTGCCGTGGCATGATGACCAGCGTACCCGTGCATGTGCGCTACTTGTGGTGGTGTGCATGCAGAAGCTGGTACTTGATGCAAGGGTATAGAAATGTTATGCTGTGTGGGGCGTGTTGTTGTGTGGGGGGAGCAACAGCTGTTGAACCGGGACAGTCGGGTTCGTAGGCTGGTGTACTTCCGCCAGCCCAAAAGGCTAACCACCAGTGGAGGGAGGAATATATTGCGCATGCTGTGGTAGTGATGCTACTGGTAGAGTAATAATGCCCGTCGTCGGGGCAGCGAGATGCTATGGCGACAATTGCAGCGGTGGTGTGACTGATGTAACGTGAAGTGCCTGAGCAGGCAGAGCAAGATCTTCAGGAATGGGACAGACAGGCGCAATCAGAGTGGGATCCAAAGAGAAGGCTATGTTTTGCAACTTCTGCGCAAGGGCCAAAAGTTGCTGAGATTGTACGGTAATAGAACCAACGGTAGCAGTACTGAGGGCTGGAAGAGCAAGCGGTAGGGATGTCATAGGGGACTGGATGTTCAAGGATGCTGCATGTCAAACGCCTACTGATGAGGCAATCGCAACCAACTGAGTGTCAAGTGAAAGAGAGTCAATTGAAGGACAGGACAAGACTAGATCAGATGTCCTAGTGGTAGTCATAGTAACCGCTTCAGTTGTGAGCTCCAGACCAATGAGGGTTTGCGAGTGTCCCGAAACCGATAGACAAGGAACTGCAAGTGCCCTAAAGTGGCTATCATGGAGTGAAGGTGGAATGATTGATGACATAGTAAAAGATGGAGGAGGGGCAGAAACAGGAATCCCTTCCAAGGCAGCTGGTGTAACAGTCTCAGAAGCTCACTGGGCCATAGCGGACCTCGAACGGGTAAAGACGGGGTTGTGATTGCAAGTGAAAGGACGACGCCTACGAGGAGCTATCGTCGGAAATGACGGATAGCTCGATGAAAGATAGTCGGGAACAATGCCTCAAGATGGTGGTTACAGAATGAAACTCCCAGGCTTAGACCTAGGAACTCGCACACAAAACTCTATACCTGACAAAGGAAAAGAACCTAATGTGTTAGTGAAGAAATGAAGACAAGACAACAAAAGAAGTAAGTTAGTTATGCAATTGTTTGTTAGGGTGACATGAATGGCATACATGCACATGAATGCTACTAACATGCTCTCTCCCACCATGCATGTCCCACATGGATCAGCCCATATGGGACGCACTCATGGGTTTGGGTTTCGACTCTAGTCAGAAAAGTAAGGTCCCCGTTCTAAATCTTGGCCGAAGCATAGGCAATGAACGGGTGGTGCGTTGGTGGCCTCGTCTCCTGCAGTAGCATGGAGCTGTACCCTCTACTAGCACCGACATGACCCTAGACAAGGGGGGACAAACTAGCAACACGTCGTATGCCAAAGCTATAGAACGGGCTACTAGAATTGTCCTTCGTAGATTGTGGGTGACCGAGAAGAGAAGATGCATGCCCTATATGGTCAATCATGCGATATGCTTTTGTGTCTTTTACTTGCGTTTTATTAAACCATAGGGATTTGTGAGCATTTGTCTCTAGTTATGCCTTATTATTTGTTTATCTGAGTTTGTGCGTTTTATTTTAACCAGATAGGGAGGCAAACATGTCTCTACTCTCCTAATCATGGCAAATTTAAATAAAAGGAATAACACACAAGCATGGCATCCAAAGGCATGAACATGGAATGTGCTAGTGTAGTGCTCACAAGTAGGTGAATAAGAGCAAGTATCGACAAACAAAGCATGAATTAAGTCATGTGCATGTGCAGTGGCATAGCAATAGTGTAAAAAGACACAAAAGGCATGTTCAATCAAATATATACAAGCAAATAGAACAAGCAAGCAAAACCTGAAGTAAGCAGACCAAAGACAAGTAAGGAATCCAGAATGAAAGCTAGAATCTGGTTATCCCCAGCGGAGTTGCTAGTTCCTGTGACCATGCCGGTGGAACCCTACACGGTTCTCCTCTATCTGGTGCGTGGAAGCACTCAAGGAGTCTCGATACGGTCACGGCGAAGATGGTGAATCCGGAGAAGAAGGCTAGACTTGGAAATACCAAGGAAAGATAAGAAAAGATAAGGAAAGGAGTCACCACCTAGTCTTTTAATGGAAAGATGAGGAAAACCAAACACACAAGACAAGTAAGAAGCAAACGGGGTGCAGAAAACATGTGTGCATGAATGTGGACCAGAGAAAGGGTAAGGATTCTGGTTACGCATGGGGAAGGGGTTAGGCACCCCCATGCGCCCGAGAAAACTCGGTCTTTCTAGGTTTCCTACTTGTCAAGGGTCTACTAAATATGTGCTTGCTTATTCTAAATGCGTATGTCAATGATGACTTGAAAACATGTCAAATCAAAGAAATGAAATGAAATAAAGGGAAAAAGTTAATCCGAGGGTCAAATGTAGGCATTGAGAATGCCGCTTTACTGTACTCCCTCGGGCGATGAGGAAAATCATGAAAATCGAGAAATTTTCGGAAGGCGTCTCACAAATTAGCGGAAATTTGGATAAATTCGAGAAAATTATAATGGGAAAATAATCGTCATTCGGGACAATGTCGGCTTTGATAAGCCTTTTAATGTATGCCATCGGGCGATGGAAAGCCAAATCAAATCTAAAGATGCTAAAATTTGAAAGAATCCGGGTGACGGCGAGAAAAGCAAGCTCGAAAAGAGTTGGAAAAGCGTGCGCAAAGTAAAGAAGAAAAGTCAAGAAAATTGCATGAAAAAATGCGACAAAATGTGCAAAATGCAAGTGTGAGTGTAAAAATAAGAATTCCTACGGCCTTTACGCAAAAACCCAAATTCTGAATAAAAACTGAAATTCTGAAGCCCAAATCATCAAAAATACATAGGAAAACACATTCTAGGCAATTATGAAGAAACCTGAGGTCAATGTGTAAATATGTGCATTTCTAGCCAAATTGGTGTTTCCTAGGGGTTAGAAAGCAATTCTGCGACTAAAACATGCATTTAATGCAATTCAGTGGAAATTCAAGGTAAAATATGCAAGAAAAAGGATTCAGGAAAGTTTCAGGGGCAAAACAGTAAATTTACCCTAGAAAACAGGCATTCAGTGTGAAATCTATAAAGTGTGGGGGCTAAAATGCAACTTAACCAGAAAAACAATGCTTTCAAAGGAATTCTGTGAAGTTCACGGTCTTAAATGCAATTTAACCAGGGAAACAATGCATTTAGAGAAGTTCTAGAAGAAATCAGGGGTTAAAATGTAATTTAACCAGAGAAAAATGCATTTAGAGAAGTTTTCAATAAAGTTCAGGGGTTAAAATGCAAATTAACCAAAGAAATATACATTCTGGAGAGTTTCAGTAAAGTCCATGGGTTCAAGTGCAATTTAACCAGCAAAATATGCATTCAGAATGATTTCAGAAAAGTTCAGGGGCTAAAATGCAAATTAACCAGAGCAAATATGCATTCTGTATTATTTTAGTCAAGTTTAGGGGTTAAAATGCAATTTAACCAGAGAAAATATGCATTCTGTATTATTTTAGTGAAGTTCAGGGGTTAAAATGCAATTTTGACTGAAAAATGTGCATTTAGATTGATTTTAGAAAAGTTTAAGGCCTTTTATGCAAAAGATTGGATTAAAACGCATGAAAAGAAACTTTGAGAGCTTTTATTAAACTGTTAAACTTGGAAAACATTATTTTGAATACTTAGGGGGCATAATGCAATATTTTCAGTTAAAACTTTGTTGAAACGATTTATGAAAAATGATTCAGGACCTAAATGTAAGAAAAAGATCTATTTGTAATAAAAAAGGACCTAAATGTAACAAATCAGAAATTTCAGAAGTTTTATTGAAATAAAACTACTTTTTAATTCTTTAAAAGAAAATGACAACGGCGACTGTCGGCGATGGAGCTCCACCGTCGACGACCGTTAGAGAGGCTATCAGAGGCTTTCCCGTGGTCTGATCTCTGATCTATGATCATACCCCATGGGAAGCAAGAAGAGGAGGAGGGGAGAAGATCCAACGGCTTAGATTGAGGTTTCAACGGCTGGAGAGAGCTACCTGTCCCCCTCGCCATCGAGGCTCTCTGGCGACGACGACGGCGTCGGGGTAGAAGAGGGACTGTTGGAGCTACGGCGCGGCAATCCGGAGGTCGTGGAGGCTTCGAGGCGTCGAGTGTGGCTTGTCCTTTTCTTCCAGAAGCGAGAATGGTGGATGATGACGCAGAGGGGGCTCCGACTTCCGCCGACGTCCTCTTCTCTGACAAGCGAGGTCGCTACGATGATCGGAGGCCCGGGCTTGTCTCTGAAGGTTCAAGCGTGCTTGGGGTACTCCGTGGAGCGTTTCTGGAAGCTCGGAGTGGCACGGAGTGGCTAGAGGCATGGCGTCTTCTCTGGGAACAGTCTTCTTCTCCAGCTCCGGCGAGACTTTGTGATTCCGACAAGGTTCGGGTGGAGGCCTCCGCAGCGATTGGAGAGGGAACTTGAGAGGAGGAAAAGCAAGAGGGAGACTAGGAGAAGTAGACCTTGGGTTCTAGGGCCAGGGACAAGCCTTGGATCAGCACCACCACCTATATTGCCGGAAAACGGCGACGACGAGGTCCGAGGAGTGATTTCGACCAAAGGAGGCCTTTGGCTTGATTGGAAATGATCCAGAAAGATTAAGGAAGCTCTAGGAAACTAAATTTGAAGCTAAATGAGGTTGGAGGAGGGCGTACCTGGCCTGATGACGCGCGTCTCCTCCGCAGCTTGCCGGAAATGGCCTGAACACACGCTTCTCACCTCCGCGAACTCCACTCTCTCTCTGGAATTCTCCCTCGCTCTGGAATTCTCTGTTTTTTTCTCGCGAAAGGACCCCCAAACCTCTGCCTCTACTGCTCCTTTTATAGGTGGAGGTCGCCGGCAGTAGCAACGACCCACTAACTGAACCTAACAGAACCCAATAGAACCTAACTAACTAACAAACTCAACTCCCCTAACGCCTGTAACTGCCTGATGTCCCCCAGACTCCCTCCATCGTGCCTGCTTGCGCGCCGACTGTGATTGACGGCCTTCCAAGCTGGCAGCGGCACATCCAATGGCTCTGGTTCGTGGGAGGCTTGAGCTAGGGAATGGCTGCCGCTGGGTGACATGGTGAGATGGGCTAGAAGAGGAAAGAGGTAAGGTCTGTTGTGATGCAGAAGGGGGATATTGGGTTCTGGTGAAATCAGTTGAATGAAAGAAATGGGTTTATAAGGTAAAGGGAAAAAATATAAATAGAGAGGAGGAGATGGATTGTTAGGTTGGAAGAGGAAGAAGGCAATGGGCTGAGTTGTTGCGAGCTTTTGTGGGCCCAAATGGGCCTGATGGGCCTTAGTGGATTAAGAGGGCTTAAAGGGCCTATGTGGGCTTTATGGGCCTAAGTAGACTTCCATGGGCCTTGATGGACCTATGTGGCCTTTGTGGGCCTTCATGGGCTTAATTGGGCCTAAGTGGGCCTAGGTAGACCTAAGTGGGCTTTGTGGGCATTGAATGAATTAAATGGGCCTAAATGGGCCTTGATGGACTAAACGGGCCTTAGGGGAGCTTAATGGGCCTTCATGGGCTTTGGTGGACTAAACTAGGGTTTGAGCGCATTTGTGATCAAAAGCCCAACCACCATACTTTATCCTGCAAGCCTGCAAAATTGTAAAATTGGGGTGTCTACATTAAGCCTGATTGTTTTGCAAGAATTTCCTGAGATTTAAGCAAAATTTATAGAAAAGTTGTTTCAAAAAAAGAATTGTTTTATATTTTGATTTCCGTAATGGAAAAGATTTAGAAAAGAGATTTCAAAGGAAGATGCATGATTTTAGTAATAGATTTCCGAGATTTCTATGCAGGTCCACGTAGTGGTAGGGTGGTAATCTTAGGGTTCATGACCTAATTGATAACGGTCACCGTCTGAAATCGTGGATATTGAGGTTAGGAACCCGAGAAAAGGGACTAGGTTCCTTTGAGAGACTGGTATTAGCTGGGCCTGGTAAGATGACCTGAGTATTCAAACACCAGTGGGGTATTGGATGAAAAGATTAGTAAGGCTTGTTGGTCGGAACGATGGCATGCCCATACAAGGACTTTCACTATGGCAATGTAGAAAGTTGAGGTTGGTGCCTCTCCAACTACTTGTGGTCAAGTCATCCTTGATTAAGGTGACACTAGAAAAGAAAAAGGTTTTCAAATTTAAGATAGTTTTAAGTTAGAATCGAGCTGAGTCTTGAGCTTCTGAGTTTTATCCATATTCTAGCTAAGATGAGAACAACATTTTATGACAAACTAGTTCTAGCCAAAGAATTGTATTTTAGTCAGATTTGAAATTTATGTTTTGGATTGGAGTCTAGTTCAGAGTTATTTCCATAATAGTATTAGAGCATGAGATTTTAAAAAATATTGAGAATGTTTTTGAGAAAAGTATGAAGATTTCCTGATAGATTTATGAAAGAGATTTTGTTTCCAAAAAGACAAGTTTTGTCGAGAATTTCCAAAAAGAATTTTAAAAAATTTATTTCTAGTTTCGAGAACACAGAGTATAGTTTTGACATGTTTTTTGTTGTGTTTTTAGTGGACGCGTACTAGGTGACTTAGAAATCACTCATGTGTGTTTTTGTAATGTTTTATTTTCAGGTGCTTAGTTGAAGTGCAATTCAACCCGATGCTTGTAAATAGGAGCTATTAGCCGCACACAAGTTTTGGAAAGTTGTTGCTTAGTTTTCGTTTTAGTCCAGTTAGTAATGTAGTTCAAGTAGTGCTGGTTTGGGGGGAGTTACACTATCTTACTTTGTTTGATGTTCTTTTGTAATTGTTCTAAAATGGTTTTTTTGTTAATATTTTGTGAATAATTTCTATTGCTACTCTAGATGGATTTTTGAGGCAAATTTCCCTCTAATGACATGAATATAGATGAAATGGAGGATTTCTTTGTAGAAGAGGAATTGAAAAATGTCCTCACATTGACATTATTAGCATGGGTCAAGTTTTATATTGACCATCTGTAGACACCCCAATTTTGAGGTCATTTGGCAGCAGGCTCCTCTAGATGATGCTTTGGTCGCAACCACCAAAACCGTAGCCCACATAAGTCCAATCAGGCCCACACTAGCCCACCTGACCCAATTAAACTTAAAATCCAATAAAACCCTAAAACCCACTTAATCCAATTAACATCCACCTAAAAATTCAAATAAAACCCACTCAAACCCACTTAAAATCCAATAAAAACCCTAATTAATCAAATTGTAAACCCTAATCAAGTGAAAAGAAATTAATCAATTTAAAATCCATTAAATAAGACAAAAACACTAATTCAAGCTTAATTCAAATTAAATCACTTAAAAATCCAAATAAATAAGTAAAAACCCTAATTAAAGTTAAAATCCACTAAAAAACCTAATTAATAAAAATCCAAAACCCTAATTAATCCAAAAACCCTAAATAAACACAAAAACCCTAAATAAACATAAAAATCCTAATTAATAAATCCATAAATCCTAATTAATCCAAAAATCCCTAAAGAAACCCTAATTAAAACTCAAAACCCTAATTTCAAATCAATTAAATAAAACCCTAAAATCCATAAAAATTCCAAAAATAAAATCAAAACAAAAATCCAAATAAACAGGCCAAAATCAAAGCCCAATAAGCCCAACACTATTTCATTTAAGAATTTAATTCAAAACTTTAGAAAAATCAAAATATAATTCCGACGACCCTATTTTTCCTGCGAAAACTCCGGCGAGCAATCCCGAGAAATCCAGAGCAAATCGCAGCCTCCGAGATACTTGGCCAACCTCCCCTAGCTCAGGTCCTATCCAACGGCGCTGATGGGCTGAGGGGAGGAGGATCAACGGCGGAGAACCGCCTCGTCGGAGTATAAAGCTCCTCGCCGTCAACAGAAAAAAAAGACTCTTTCTAGAAACCCTTTCCAGAGAATTTTGCAGACCTCTTGCGAGCCTTCAAGCCCCTCATCAGCGACCTCTGAGCCCAGCCAGAGCCTCCCATCCGAGTTTCCCTCAGCCACTAGCCGTCGGTGGGCAGATCAGAGCTTCGCCGGAGCACCTTGCTGTCGACCCATCGCCTGAGTTCATGGGACAGCCATCAGGTAGCCCTATCTCCCTCTCTTTTTTTATTCGAGCATCACCCTTAGAGCCCCCTAGAGCCTCCAAGACGTGCCACGGGGGGAGCCAGGCTCCTCGCGCGTCTTCAGCCCCACCTCCAGCGATGGGTTCACCATCGTCGGTAGGGCTCCGGGTCCCTGGCTTCAGGCATAGCCCCCAAAGGGCCTTCCACTCTTCCTCCCCTCCTCTTCTCTTTCCTCTCCTCCTCCTCGTTCCTCCCTCTTCCCCAGAAGAAGCCCGCTCGCCTGCACCACCGCCATCGCCACCGCAATTGCCGCCGCACGCCGTTGAGGTGCTCCACGCCGCTCCGACGCCTCCCGCTCCAAGCCAAGGCCTCTGGAGGACTCCCCGCCACGCACCGAAGTCTCCCACACCGCTTCGCCGCTGCCAGAGCCCTCGTGACGCCCCATCCACCGCCGCAGAGCCCCTTTCCGGAGCACGAGGTGGGGGGAGCCTTCCAGGCTGCCCCAGGCCCCGTCGATGCTCCCCGGAGCTCCGCTGTGCCTCCATGATGCTCCTCCAGCCTTCTCGTCCCTTTTCAGCCCCTAGAGAGCCTCCTGGAAGTCGCCATAGAAGATCGCCGGCGACACAGCGCTGGCGATCTTCGGCGATCTTCGAATGGGCCTTTTATGGCCCATTCTTGTTAGTCTTTGATTTTTGCAATTCAATTCTTGTTTTATTACATTTCAGTCCTTTTTTATCACATTTGAGTCTAGACATTTTCATTTTAATCCCTAATGTTTTAAAATAATCCTTATTTCTTGATTTGCCTATGAATTTTGCACTTTGCCCCCTGAAAAGTTCATCTTTTAATTCTTAACAAATTGATGCATATTTTTATCACATTTAAATCCTGAAAATTTGCATTTAAGCCCTGAATGTTTTCTAAATGAGTTTTCTCTGTGAATTTGCAGTTTGAGCCCTGAATTGTTCAAAAATTACACTATTCTTCATGAAAATTGAATTTTCCTTACAGTTTGGTCCTGAAAATTTGCATTTAACCCCCAAAACTTTAAAAAATGAGTTTTTCACTATGAATTTTGCATTTTAAACCTCAGATTTCTTCATAATTGCTCTGACCTACATAAAAGCCTCATTTTTGTCATAATTAGACCCTAGAATTTTGCATAAAAGTCCCTGGATTCACATTAGAGTACTTTTGAACATGAAATTTACATTTTGACCCTTAAATTATTTCTAAATCCATCATTTAGGGTTTTTAACTGTTTTCTATCATATTTTGGGCTATTTTCCACTCTTATTGTGCATTTGATCACAAATTCTATTTTAAAATCATGTTTTCACTGGGATTTGATCTTTAGCTTCACATTTTGGCCACGTTTGCACTGATGTGTAAATTTTGCACTTTAGACCCTGACTTTTCAGGAAATTATCCAAGTGCGATTTTTACATCCTTGTGCCAAATTGACAATGGACCCATCATTTGCATGTTAGAATAAGGGTCATGAACCTATTTTTCATCCAGTTTCTCGCTCTTTTCTCGAATTTTGCGTTTTAGTCCCTATGTTTGTCATTTATTGCGTTTACATTCTTTTTGTGATTTTTCTTCTCCCTATTTTTTGCAAGTGACATTATCCAGACATTTATCATACATTTTGACATAACTTAGGCCATGCATCACTCCCATGCAAGCACTTGTCACCTTTGGCTAGGGAAAATGACCAAATTACCCCTATGACCCTAATTCATGAGCATGCATCTCGATATTTGCATTTAGTCTTGCATAGCCCATGTCTAAGCTATTCTCTAGAGTTTTTGCGCATTTAGGCGCTCGTCCTCATGTTTTTTTATCCTTTTTCTTCATATTTATCCCCATTTGGCAAGCCGACATCCTATGCCTTTCCTTCATGGATTTTTTCTTCACTTTGTCCTTAGGGTCTCTTATTTATTATCCGATTTGATTTGCTTTAATCCTACATTTCAGATTTTTGATTTGATTTGGATTTCATCGCTTGAGGGCGTACATTAACAGGCCTGAGGGCCGGCATTGTCCCCACTACAGATTATTTTCCCCTTTTTGATTTTCATGACTTTTTACATGATTCCGATTCACTCTGTCTTCAGAGTTTCTTATCCGATATCCGATTTGATTGGCTTTAATCCTACATTTTAGATTTTTGATTTGATTTGGATTTCATCGCCCGAGGGCGTACATTAACAGGCCTGAAGGCCGACATTTGTCTCTATCACGGATTATTTTTCCCTTTTCGATTTTCACGACTTTTTCCATGATTCCGAGGACTCGGGTTGACATGGCTTGTCATCTTTTGATATCATTATGTTTTTCAGAAGTGTTCTTTAACAAAACCTCGTCATTTCATGTGATTTTCTGCGATTTTGTCAATTCGTGTGGCTTCCTCCGCAATTTTCACAGATCGTCTTGCACATCCATTTAGTCTTGTCTTGGCATACATATTAGCATGATTAGAGCATAATTCAGGTTTAGCAGACATCCATCTAGCCTCTAGCAAGCAATTGGACTAGAAAGACTGAGTTTCTCGAGCGTACAAGGGTGCCTAACACCTTCATCGTGTGTAATATGAATCCTTACCCATCATCTAGTTAGCAGGCATCCAGCCTTCACATCTGCACCTTAGGCATTCATCTTTTTTGTGGTTTTCCTCGTCTTTCCCTTAAAAGACCAGGTGGTGACTCCTCTTTTCTTTTTTCTTTTATCTTTCCTTACGCCTTCGCCATCTTGGCATGGCTGTGATATCCTTCCCACTGGCACGGCTCTGTGCCATGCCCTCCCTCGGGTCGGCATGGTCACACCACCAACTTATTCGACATCTTGGTTATCCTAAGCCTATAACAAACTCATGGTCTGATTAACAATTCAGGCAGCTAGATGTGGAGCACCATTGTGGAGCATCATAATGGAGCACCAATACGGAGCACTATCATGACGCACCAAGGTGGAGCATCAAGCTGGCGCACTAAGGTGGAGCACCAGGCTGGCGCACCAATGTGGAGCACCAAGCTGGCACACAACTACTTTTCAAGGTGCTGGTTGTTGGCTGTCCATCTTCTGTGCTTGTAACTTCCCCCTGCGAATATTCCTCTACGAATCTACGTAGGACTGTTGATTTCTGAGGCTTTTGGCATCCCAAGACTTTACAACTTCATCTTCTTTAAAAGCCACCCATGAGCAACACTTTGGCTCTCTTAGCAATTCACCACTTCCTAGCAACTAGCACATCCATTTCCTGAGCATTCTTTTTTGCATCCCTGAGCACCCCTAGCTGTGTCGAAAGCACCAAGGAGAGGAGACCTCGAGCGACCAAAGGAGAACCCACCATAGGTAAGTTCCTTTACACATGAGCTTACATGATGTTCTGAATGAAGCTTACACTACAACTAGACTGATATTAGGTCTATATGTTGATGTTTCTTTGCACCTTTTATTTAAATTGGGTGTTTATGATGTTCTTTTATATGTTCATTGTTTGTCTACCATGATGATTCCTTGCATTGTATGATCTTTTTTTGAGCAATGTATCACAGTCCTATGAAATCACTAGCCATGGAACATAAGCTGTGATGCACCCCCTTTGCATGTTTTATCATTTCCCCATGCTCATAGGTCAGCCAAATCGCTACATGAATCATAGAATCTTCCATAGGTAGTTGCAGTCCTTGTGAACCCATGAATATGCATGAATAAGGAAAGAATGATGTGAATGTTTTGGGCTCAATTATTTAATATGATTATGTTCCCTAGCATTTAAAATACTGATCTGAATAGTCATTAGTGTAATTACTTGCATGCATCCAGCTCAGGCTATGAAATTAGACCGCAATCTATAATAGAGTATCTGGAGTGCACCAACCTGGCGCACTAGGTTAGAGCACATGACTGGCACACCATCCTGGCGCACCAGTCTGGTTATGGGATGCAGACAGTAGATTTGCATGCCTATCTGTTTGTTTTTGGACTCTGAACTTTTTTGATGTTTGATCTTTGATATACCATATTCAATTCTACACAGTTTCATCATGTAATAACACTGTTTGCATTAGTTTTGCATCTAGTGAATTTGGCTTGCCACTAGGGTCTGGTGAACTGGTTGCCTATCTGGACTTTTGTCTAGAGAATTCTTTTGCACCGGTCTATGATCTAGACCTAGGTAGTATAGCTGGGGTTCATTGGTTTTTATCAATATAGGAGTATTGTGGTCTTGTGTGAGGCTTATTACCCTTGAGCATAAGACCCATGTCATGGTGTCTTGGTTTCATTCTTTCTTTTATAGCTTTATGGGAAAGAGATGAATCCATATGCGGTCAGGTCTTCCAGAGATCAAGGGTGCACATTCAGATGGTTTTAGGCATGTTTGCAATGTTTTATATCACGTGGCACATTAGTCTAGCTTACTGTCTGATCTATAATATCTTGGGTCTCACTTTAGTGGAGTACATAGGTGGCGCACCTAATAGGAGCACATAGATGGCACACCTAATAGAAGCACATTGCTGGCGCACCAAACAGGCGCACCTGCCTATTTCAGTGCACCAACAGTGACTTTTGGCATGATATTTAATATGGTTCCTGATTTGTTTTGCTACTGATTCTCTTTAGGTGTCCTCCTGGATATATCAGGATGACTCCAGTCTGATTTCATCCTCTTTTATGCATGATAGCTTAGGTTTTGCATGTAGCAAAGCGAGGACGTTAGTCACTTAATATTATTGGATTTATGACTATGTTTGTGTAATATCTTTGCACCGATATTTGATCCATGCATTGAGTGATCTTTCAGAGTATTAGGACACACCTCACAGTCTTTTTACCCATGTTTAGCATAAGGCACCACTTACATATAGCGCCACATTGCATATTACCCTCGGGTGTACAAAAATAGGCTGAAAAGCCAACATTTCCATATGAGTAAACGAGAAACCCATGAAAGACTGACTTCTCTGGTGCACGAGGGTGCCTAATACCTTCCTCGTGTGTAATAGGGATCCTTACCCATTTTTTGGTTAATGATTGACCTTTTCCATTGATTTTATTGTATAGCTTTAATGTTTTAAAACGGTTTTCCTCCTCTCCCGTTTTTTTAAAGTAGACTAGGTGGCGACTCCCGCATTTTATCATTATTTTTATTATTTTCGCCGTGACTTCGCTGGTCCTCGTGCATTTGGCCTTTCATGCCACGCTCAAGGCTGTCGTCGGCATGGTTACAATATTGAGGGCTAAGTTCCTTAGGAGATTGGACTCCTGCTGTAATATTTGTGTTTAGATTATTTAGAGTAAATGTAATCAAGTTTTTGTAATCTAGATAAGTGATTTAATGATGTGTATTTGTGTTGAGCTCTCTCTCAAGTTGGTAATTATCTCTGGTATTTTTCCTACTATGTGTGGTATTTTGGACTCTCGTATGCCACGAGTATGTGTGTGGGACTAGAGTGGGACCGAATCAACTCTACACAGTATCCACTACCATCCACTATGGTCACGACAGTGCTTCCTAGCCTTCCGCCATGCCTCAATGACGATTCACCAGGATTCCCAACAAATGTTGACGGCGAGTTGTAACCATGCCGGCGACAGCCTCAGGCTTGGCGCGAAAGGCCAAATGCACGAGGATCGGCAAAGTCACGGCAAAACAATAAAAATAATGATAAAAAATGCAGAAGTTGCCACCTAGTCTATTTAAAAACGGAAGACAAGGAAAACCACTTAAAACACTCAAATCATGCAAATAAGCCAATGGAAAAGAAGGTCTTAAACCAGAAATGGGCAAGGATCCCTGTTATGTACGAGGAAGGTATTAGGCACCCTCGTACGCCCGAAAAATTAGTCTTTCTATGAATTTTCTCATTTACTTATATGAAATGTCGGCTTTCCAGCCTTTTCTGTACGCCCGAGGGCGATATGTCATGTCATGCTAGTTGTGAGTGGTGTCTTATGCTAAAATAGGGGTGCATGGGATGCAGGGTGTGTCCTAATGCTCAGAAGGATCGCTCATATAGTGGGTCTAGCATTGGTGCAAGGATATTGCATAAATAAGATCAAAGATCAAAGAATTTCGAGTGATTTTCATCCTCGCTTTACTATATGCAAAATATGATCTATCATGCATGTAAAGGGCTAAAAACAGAATTGGGTCATCCTGATATATCAAGGAAGGAAACCAGAGAAAACCAGAAGCAAATCAAAACAGGCAAATATACTAAAAATCATGCGAAAAGCTGCTGTGTGCTACTGAAAAACAGGTTGATGTGCCTGTTTGCTGCGCCAGACTGGTGCTCCAGTCTGGTGCGCCACCTAGGTGCTCTAGTAGGGGCCAGGAAGATGTGATGAGGAAAACACCAGAAATCCATGCCATGCAATGTATTCCAAAATGCTATGTAATGCAAAGTCTTTGTAAATTCGAAAAATATACTTTGAAAATCTAGAAAAATGCTTGCATGAGAAGATTTATGGACCTTGTGTTCAAGGGCCGCAAGCCTCACACAAGATCACATTCTATTCATGCTAAATGAAAGCAACCAAGTTCGGCCATGTCACATGGATCATGAGCTGATGCATAAGAATCTCCATATAAAAGTAAGGGGCAATCAGCCTACCAGTTTTCAGCCATGGGCTGAGCATGCAAAGTGTAAAAAAGTCTTAAAACAGTATCATCTTAAGCTGAAAACATGCATGCAAAGACATAACATCAGAGAATCCACACCAGGAAAATCAGAGTCGAGAAACCATGTAGCTTGAGATGTAAACATGGTGATTTGTTCTTTGACCAGTCTGATGCACCAGAATGATGCGCCAGAGTGGTGCTCTGGTAAGGTGCGCCACTCTGGTGCGCCAGGTTGGTGCTCCAGAATGGTGCTCCCCAGAAAACCTTAATCAGACTGCAGTCTGATTCAGAATCTGGTCAAGATTTCAGAGATCAATGATTTTCTTTAATCAGATCAGGTATGCAGGTGATAAAAACAGAAAACATGATAAGATTCAAACAAATGGAAATCTTTTATTATTTGGTTCCAAATCATGCAAATCATGGGCTGAAATATTTGCATGGGATTCTAAAAGATAAGAAATGAATGGATGAACCTAACAGCCATAAGAAAATGATAAATATACAGAGATTATATTTGATGCTTATTTCATAGCATGCATGTTCATGAATCTTGGTTCCTTGTGTAAAGAAACAAAGAAGAAAAAAAACAACTCACAAGAATTACATGATGCAGATTTTTATCATATAGATTTTTACATGTAGAGTATCTTGCATATGAAATGAGCATCTTATCATAAAACTCTCATGCAAACAGCAACAAATCAGATTATATGTGAAGTTCAAGGCATGTTATATTCAATGCAAGAACTAAGATTAAAAGTAAAGAAAGGAGAGGGGCTTACCTTGTCCAAGGTGTTCCTTCTTAGAAAACCCAAGATAATATGATCCCTATTGCTTTAGAAAGGCTGGAGGTGCTTTAAAATGCAAGAGAATATTCAAGAACACGAGAATGGGCTGCTGGAATCAGTAGATGGCTTGCTCAAGATCTTTAAATGGCTGCCTATGGGGGTCCTTATATAGGATTTTGCAAAGGTAACTCCTATGGAATGTAGGCAGCCTCGTAAACGAAGAGCCTGGCGCAGATTCCATGGCATATTCGTTGGTGAAGGTTACAGACATGGGAGGTGGAAAGCCAGCAGGCAGCAGCTTGAGAAGTGGCTGTGCGCCAGCTTTGTGCGCTAGGAGGGTGCGCCAGATAGGTGCGCCTGATTGGTGCTCCAGCTAGGTGTGCCACTGTAGTGCTCCTACTCCGTGCTCCAATCAGGTGCTCCACATTGGTGCTCTAACTTGGTGCTCTCCCCTACCTGTCTGAATTTCTAATTGGGTTGCGGGCCTACTATAGGTTTGTGGTTGGTTTAGCTGATGGGATTGGATTTGGCATATCCAAAGCAACATCTGGAAAGTTTATCTATGAGCCATCTCAAAATCGGGGTGTCTACATGAGTGCGACAAGAGGAGGGTTGCATTAAGAAGGGAGAAGAGGGATGGTGTGGGATGACAAACCGGAGAAGAAGAGAAGAGAGTTGGAGGTGAAACTAGAGGAAAAAGGGAGAGAGAGAGAGAGAGGAAGAAGAAAAGGAGTGTGTGTTTGCCAGTGGAGGAAAGCACCGTTGGAGACCAGAGTGCCCGGAGAACACTGGGGAATGAGGAGGACCGCTGGAGACGAAGGGATCACTGAATACCACATTGAGTATGCATCTCTTATTCTCCATTTCTCTTTAAGTTTAAGTTCCAATCTTTAATAAATTATGAAATTTTAGTTAAAAAGCATGAATATGGGTTGATTAGCATGGAAATCTTGGTTGTATGATAATTTGAGGATTTTTTCATGATTTATCAAGGATTTTAGTGAATTTTTCCAAGAATGTGCTACAATGACTTGGGACAAGTCTTTTTAGTTTCTGATTTTGTATCTTGAGTTATGTTCCTTGGTTTTTGATGAAAATTATCCCAAACAGAAGTAGACTTGGCATGCTAGTAGTATGCTTTTATGCAAGATTTATGGTTCATTAGAAAGGCGTCCGCTAAAGGTTCCAATTCCAGCAAACGAGCGGCCTAGGGTAAGGGCTTGTTTTCAAAAAACGTGGATTTCGGTATGCTGAATTTCTGTCAGTTTGGCCCCAGACCGTTGGTTTGGCCTACTAAAATTGCTCGGTCTACCAAATCAAGAGATTTTGATAGATCGTTAATTTTGGTTTGTTGAATCAGGGTCTTGAGCCACTTTCAGATTTGGCTCCATTTCAACATACCGAAGGTATTCAATTCACCGAATCAGGACCCTAAACTTGGTTTTCTGTGTTTGTGCCCATCTATGCAATAATGCTTAATTTGTGTATTTTGGGATGTTTGCTTAGTAAGAATTTTTTGAGATTTAAGCAAGAGCTATAAAGAAACTATCTCAGAACAGAAAATTTTACAGAAAAGATTGCCATAATGGAAAAGTTTAGAACAAAGATTTCAAAGGAAAATGCATGTTTTCAGAAAAGAGATTTCAGAGATTTAGAGTTGGCCCAAAGTGAAGAAATTAGGTGCCCAGAGAATCGGTGTTAGATGGGCCGAGCCAGAGGGCCTGAGAGCTCAAATACCAAGAGGGGCATTGGGAGAACGCATCTTTGTACAAATGAGAAAAGAAAAGAAAAGAAAAAAAGAATAGTAAGGCCCATTGGTCAGGACGGTGGTATAGCATAGGAACTTTCACCGTGGTAGTGTAGGAGGTTAAGGTTGGTGTCTCTCCAACTGCTTGTGGCTAAGTCACCTCTGATCAAGGTGGCACCAGAAAAGAAAAGTTCTTCAGATTTGAGATTTTAGTACAGTTTTAAGCTAGAATCAAACTTAGTTTTGGCTTCTGAGTTGTGACGCCCCAACGCTATACAATAGTACAGAAACTAACCAAAAGATTTATTTAACCCAAATTTAGTAGAGATAAAAAATTAAATAATAATTTCCAAACATAACCCAGACTTGTGAGCAGCTAAGTGACCCTGAAATCTTGCACTAGAGCTAAGTTACACCTCCAACCACGTACCTAAAAAAAATAATTTAAAACCACGCATGAGTAACATCAATGTCACCTAGTACACGCCCTAAAATACTCCCACAAAAGCCAGCAAGCCTAAACCGCTACCAAAAACTGTGAGGAAAACACGATTCTCGAAAAGCCAAATCACGTAGTCGGAGATGAATCATTTATAAATCATAACTTTTCAAAACTCTTTTGTCATTTTCTTTTAAAATCTTATGCTCGTTTTCAAATCACTTTGTGCATTATAGGAAGTCATTTTTCTCGCCTAGAATTCAGCCAAAATAAAAATTATCTCATATATCAAGTCACACAAAACAAGGCTGGAAGCTAGCAAACACACAAATCTCAATTTATCTCAAAAACCAGTCGTATCACCTTGGTCACAGGTGACCGACTTGGCCTCAAGCAGTTGGCAAAGCTCCATCCCCGTCCACACTACAGTGCCGCGGTGAATCACTCCACGCAGGAGTTCAACCGCTCCAGTCGCAGCCTCAAAGTAGCGTACTCTCACAGGTACTAGCATGGAGTGCGTCTACTCTATGATACCCCCGGGTGCCCGAGTACCTTGGGACTCTAACCCCAGACCCGACCAACACCTACACTGAGGGATCCCCGGGTTTATCATCTCCTGAACCCTACAATACCACAACCACACACAGTGACGAGGATCTCCCCTTGGACCAACTCGGCAACCACAGCCTAGGCCCGTCCCTGACTACTTAAAGGTCTCACTACCCCTTGTCAGTACAACCAATCGGCTTTATGCGGTTCCTACAAATCTCGGCAAATCATTTAAAACATATGCGACTACCTTTAAAACTATTTTAAATCACTTTCAAAATCATTATCAAAACTCATTCCCAATCATTTATTTTCACATTCATGGTTCTCTCTTACCATGATCACACTATTCATTCATTTATTGATTCATAACCATTTCGAGGCATTTCCTACTTATTTTAGGAAATTATTTTTATTACACTTTATTTCACATTTGTTTATAGCATCATAGTTTCTCATGATCTCATGCATTTAATCATTTATCAGTCCACATGTAATAAAAGAATTTATTCACATCTTAATCAAAGCACAATTACTAAAAATAGAGTCTGAGTTACTGAAAACGCTAGATTCGCTAACCATTTTCACTAGTGAAATCTGCCACTGATTTCCGCTAGGAGAATCTCCTAGTGATTCTCGCCAGTGAAAAAGGCCTAACCCTTATACGATCAGTTCAGAAAACTCAGATAGTACCCATCTCTGGAAACATTGGGAAAATCAATGAAAATTCCATAAAAATCACAGGGATCATTCAGGAACATCCAGAGCATGCATAGACATCATTTAACACCATCAGAACATAGGATTAACATGATTTCTATTTATTTTTCAGAGATCATTCATATTTCACAAAATCCCATGGATAATTCCCTGAAAATTCATAAATCATTTCTCCCACATGTTTTTCTTGTTTTCATGCTTCCATGATCTACGCCACATCAAAATAAACCTAGGCATGATCTCTAGGAATTAAAAGAGGGAGAGAAACACGTACACAGTTGAAGATCGCCCAATGTACACACCTCACCGACGGCACGTGCACTCCATCGGCAATGGAACCTTGGTGGTCGGCAACGCCTCCTTCCTCCCTCTTCTCACAGTCTCTCGTTTCCTCTCTCCCTCTCCCTCTCGTTCTCGTTCTCTTCTTTGTTTTTCTCCCCCCACAAGAGGGCTGGCCATGGCTTTTTTTAAACCCATGGGAAGATGCTGTCAAGCCTTGGGACGAGGCAACTCAGGTGGCAGGCAATGTGACAGTGTGAAAATCGGGTGCAGAAGGTCAAGCGGCATTCACTATTTTTCTGACAGAATATTGTTCAGGTTGCTCGCCGACGATTCTTGCTGCTAATTCTCCCCATCAATTTCCACCACTAACTTTCAAAAAAAGTATTTAAGGATGAGATTTTAAAATAGAAAATAGAGAAAGTACTTAAGAAAAGCATGAAGATTTTTAGAAGCTTTCTCAGAAAAGAGATTTCCTAAAAAAGATGAGTTTTGTTTCGGTTCAAGAACCTAGACTTTAGCCGTTAAAGTTTTTTCTGTCGTAGATTTTGGTGGACACGTACTGAGTGACTTAGAAGTCATGCGAGTTTTTGTACTGTTTGTTTTTAGGTGCTCAGTTGGAGTGCAGTCCAGTCTGGTGTTCGTAGAGGGAAGTCACTAGCCGCACACATAGGTCCTAGGTAGGTTACAGTATGTTTTCTTTATTTAGTACATTAATCCTAGTTTAGTAGCTTAGATTTCTTGATGCTGAGGTTGGGAGTGTTACAGAGTTATATCAGAACACTAGGTTGCACTAAATACATCGGCTTGGTAGTGTTCGAGTTAGTGACTTCATAGGACTACACTAGAGAGAGAATTACACCTGACTTGTGTCTTGTGCTCGCAACTGTAACCATGCCGACGATAGCCTCGTGCGTGGCACGATAGGCCAAATGCACGAGGGCTAGCGAAGTCACGACAAAAATGATAAAAACAGCGATAAAAATACGGGAGTTGCCACCTAGTCTACTTAAAAACGGGAGACAAGGAAAACTGTTTTAAAACACTAAAACTATGCAATAAACCAATGGAAAAGGTCAACATGAACCAAAGATTGGGCAAGGATCCTTGTTACGCATAGGGAAGGTATTAGGCACCCCCGTGCGTCCGAGAAATCGGTCTTTCATGGGTATCTCGTTTACTTATATGGAAATGTTGGCTTTTTAGCCTGTTTCTGTACGCCCGAGGGCGATAAGCAATGCAATGCTACATGCGAGTTGTGCCTTACGCTAAATATGAGTAAAAGGACTGTGGGGTGTGTCCTAATGCCAGAATGGTGCTCCAGTCTGGTGCGCCACCTATGTGCTCCACTAAAGTGTGCTACCAATGTGTGCCACTGAAGTGAGACCCAGAAACTGCAGAACAGATAGTGAGCTAGACTGATACGTTATGCAATATAAAATCTTACAAACATGCTCGAGACCATCTGAAAATGCATCCTAGACATCTAAAAACTTGATCACATAAAGGTTCATCCTTCTTTCATAAAACCATAAAAAGAAAGAGTGAACCTTTGTCACTATGACATGGGTCTTGTGATCAAGGGCAGTATGCCTCACACAAGACCACAAAACTCCTATTTGGATAAAGGCCATTGTGCCCCAACTATACTACTTGGGTCTAGATCATGGACTAGTGTAAAAGAATTTCTAAACAAGAGTCCAGGAAGGCAACCAGTTCACTAGACCTTAGTGGCAAGCCAACCTCACTAGATGCAAAACTAATGCAAACAGAGTTATTACATGATGAAATTGTGCAAGCATGATCATGTTATATCTGAGATCAAACACCAGAAAGATCAAAGTCCATAACAAGCAGTAAAGCATGCAATCCATGATGCAAAATCCTACTGTTTGCATCTGGTGACCAGACTGTTGCGCTATCCTGGTGCGCCAGTGATGTGCACCAACTTGGTGTGCCAGTTTGGTGCACTCTAGATACTCTGTTTCAGAATGCAGTATGATTTCAGAGCCTGGGCTGGATGTATGCAACTAGTTATATTAATGACTATTCAGATAACTAACCTAGATGTCATGGAACATAATCATACTAAACAATCAAGTCTAAAACATTCATTTCAATCTCCCCTTATTCATGCATGTTTATGGGTTCTCAAGGACCATTACGTCTAGTGGTGGCTCTAGAGGTGCATGGGGACTTCCTAAATGACTGAAAGAGCATGGGGGAATGACATGGCATGCAGGGGATGGGTCACTGTAGATACCCTAATTTTGAGGTGACCCATGGATGAGCTTCCCAGTTGTTTCTTTGGATGTGGCTAACCCTTGAACCAACCCTAAACCTATAGCAAGCCCGTAGCCCAACTAGAAATCCAGAAAGGTAGGAGGGAGTACCTAGCTAGCACACTTACCTGGCACACCTAGCTAGCACACCTACCTAGCACACCTAGCTAGCACACATACCAGGCGCACATACTCGATGCACATACCAGGCGCCCAGCCATTTCTCAGGCTGCTGGCTACTGGCTTTCCACCTCCCATGGCTGTTACCTCTACCAGCGAATATGCCATGGAATCTTCCAGGCTTTTCGTCTACGAGGCTCCTTGTTGTCCTAGGACTTACCCATGAGGAATTGCTATATATAGACCCCATATGCAACCATTTGAAGGGGCTGAATCATCTTGGAAGATAGAGATTATAGCTACACTAGCCTTCTCCAGAATTCTGCAACCATCCACTTGAGCACTTGAGTCGTTCTCTTGCATCCAGAGGTATTCTCAGCCCTTCCAAAGCATCTAGGAGCTCATTATCTTGGGTCTTTCTTTTCTTCTTTGAAGGAACATCTATCTTGGACAGGGTAGGCCTTTCACCTTTCTTTTAATCTCTTGTTCTTTTACAATGGAATAGCATGCTATTAGCTCCATATAAGGTCTGATTCTTTCTGTATCTTCATGAGGATTTCGTGTTGAATTCATTTATCATTTTTTGCAAGATACTCTTCATGCAAATTTATGCTTTGATTATAGCATGTTTTAGTTTACTTCTAGTTTAAAAATCTGCACTCCATCGCTTGCATGAGCAATCTATTCTTTATGATGTTCTTGATATAATCACTTGCACGAGCAATCTTTTTATGTTC
>JAMKQA010010150.1:0-40733 GCA_024699735.1 Posidonia australis | reverse complement strand
TGATGAAATATTCAATAAGATAAGAAATCAAATGTCATATGGTTAATGAACAAAATGAAATGGGACCAATCTTTGCAAATAAAGAGGGGAAAAAAAAAAGAGTGTGGGTGAGAGGTGTGGGCTTTGGGGCCAAGGTGGATTTATGTGGGCCTAGGTGGGTCCAAATGGGCTTAATGGGCCTGAAAAGGGTTTGAGCTCAGTCACCAGACCCTCGTCCTGCAAAATTGGAAAAAATTGGGGTGTCTACAATATGTCTTCAAAAATGACATAAAATGATAAGGTGTGAGTGAGAGTGAGCAAAAAAATCATAATGCACAAGGGGCATGAAAGAAATAAGGAGACAGAAGCTAGCCCTAGAGTCGGAGCACACACCTGAAACCACTCTTGTCATTGATGGACTAGCCCCCCTCTTAGTAAAATCCTCCCACCATGTTAAAGCGCCCATTACCTCCAAGAAGGAGTGGAGTGAGCCTACACACCTATGAGGGAGTAAAAGAAAAGTTGATAATGCAAAAGAGCAGGTGTGGGACCCTAAGAGTTTGATGTGGAGTCCTAATCTTATCACACCCAAATACTTACCACTTAAATATCCATCACCAAAATATTCACTACCTCAACATAACCACCTCATCCCCTAGAGTGCCACCATCTAGCTTGAGATCTGGATAGAGTCAATCGGATGACAAGATTCCCTATTTCCATCGGGTAGGCACCAAAGCTTTCCTAATGCTGAGGGAGTAGCACAACTAAGTAAGCACAATCCATGCATCTACATCTCATTGTTTTTCATCATCCCCATCATGGGATAGGACTTTGCCTAGTCGTACGTTAAAGGCATGTCAACTGCCTACATGGTTGACCCTAGAAGTTCATCTTCAACTAGGGGCATGTCAGTTGCCCTCATAGTTGACTTCAATAGTACATCTTAAGCTAGGGACATGTTAGCTACCCTCATAGTCGCTTCCAATCAGCAGCATCTCTAGTCGAGGACACACTAGCAGTCTTTGGTCAGACTTCACCAAGTGCACGCCTTTAGCTAGGGGCATGTCAGCTACCTTCTGGCTAATCGATGTTCTGTCGGATGTTTCAAACCAAGTGATCGGTGCAAGCTAGTATGCAACCCCATGCCGGAATCAGTGGAATGCATGAGTAGAAGCAGAACACTCTGTCTAGAAGCACCCCAGACAAGGACTTCGAAGGGCCATAGGGTGATGATACTTCCCAATTTGCCCTTACATCCAAGAGCCATGGTGTGGCAACGTGTAGGAGATGCACGTGTTGATTAGGGACTTTTCCAATCATGTAATGTCTGACCCCTGATGTGGGTGCGCCCACATACTTTGCTCATGGGCTGGACCCATCATGTCTCTATAATGTATCCAATCTATGCCTTTTTAGAGGTGGGATCATCACAGTATGCAATTCCTAACCCCAGAAGTGGTTCATAAGTAGAGTGCCCCCATATACTCAGCACATAGGTTGGACCCAGCATGTCACAATAATGAATCCAATCTACACCTTTAAAAAGGTAAGTGGTCTAGTTTACTCAAATGTTAGGATAGTTCAAAGGCCTCCCATACAAGCCAATCACAGGAAGAAGTAAATGAACACATGGCAAGAAAGCAGAAAATTCTACATTTAGGTTCAAAGTTCAAGGGTACATTCACCATGAGAAATAGTAGAAACACAACGAGCTACACTATATGTGTCTAGTTCAATTATTCCCACTAGTCTGAGGCCTCTTTGAGCTCTCGACACCGTGGAATAGGGGCGCACCTAAAGCGACTGCACTGATTAGCCAATCTACCTGAGTCTGTGCCCTATATGCTTCAGTGTAGCCGAAACATCTCACTAGAGTCAGGTCAAAAGAGTGGACACCAGTTTGTAGCAGACGGGCCAGCTCAGTAGTCATGACAGCGAAATTCAGTGGATACAGCCAGAAGATGTCAGGCATCGAAGTCTGTTCAAAGGCATCCTGGTGAAAGCCAAACTGATGCAAGACACGGACAGGATGATACTCCACCCCCTAGTCAGGCTTGGTAGGATGACCACCCTCATGTCAGTATGATTGAAGAACACATTGAAAGGCTCAACAATAGATGGGACAACTTGCCAAACTATCTAACCCTCAATCAGGTCTTCCAGCGTCTGACAGAATTCCTGGACACCAAAAATCGTCTAGGCATGCCTGCTTTGGCAGTAAGCGTCGAACGCCAGTCGTTGAGGACACAGGACCTCAACCCCCATATGAACCGCCAACTAGACCTATCAAGACATCAAGTCAGTGGAGATGTGATGTGTAAATCATAGCAAAGTCTGAGTTTACTTGTGCTAGTGCTCCACAGCCATAGAAGTGGCGACACTGGTGAAGGGCACGGTCCAGGCAATGATAAGTTTCCACTAGAATCACAAGGGCAAGATCAATCTATCTGCTCACCACCGCCAAGGCGATCTTGGCCACCTCAATTGCTACTGTCATCCAATCGTGGCTGAATATGACCTCTTCAAGGAAGCAGGTGACGAAGCCACGCAGCCATAGGTTCCTGCCCAGCTCAGAACGCCGTAGAATTACTTCATCGAGATAGTTCAAGTGGAGTACAGGCTTAGAGCCGTCAATGCAAATCAAGCACTCCCCACATTCAATAGTACTAAGGCCAGTCAGCTAGCATAGGACAGATGCATTTCCATCCCAGTGCATGAAAATTGAAGTCCCTGGTAACTTCTACAAGACACAAATCCATCTAGTTTCTTCTAGAGTAATGGTTAGTTCTTTGCGGCCAAATTGGAACACTTGATGCATCGGCTCCCAAAAACTGGCCGCAACACACTAGAGATAGTGATTCACCTCCACATTCTCGTTCTTTAGGAGCCGTCTAGAGATTCCCTAGGAGCGTAATCTCTCTTTGTCATTGTCAGATAGTAGGCTGATCCAGCACCTCAGTACGTCCGAGCAATGAAGAGAAGTTACCATCGTTGGGAAGCCTTGAAAGACCAAAGATGAGCAATATTAAAGCCCTCACTCAACCAACAACCCACCACTACCAGAGCCTTACCATGGCCAACTGAAAACAAGGGTAGGGGACCATCAATGGCAAGAATGGCAGAGGAGACGATGGAGTTGTGGGAGATGCCATGGAGGAGCCTTAGGAGGCAAGAAGGGAGGCAAACAGAGGTCCCTAGCATGTGCATATGCCCCCTATTTAAGGATGAAAGCCCATGAGGAAAAGACAGCTCGACGACCCATGACCTTGCAGCGTTAAAGGACATCAGTGTCGTGGACGTGCGGTGGCGATGCATGTAACAACCAGGACATTTTGCCCTTATACAAGAGGTGTGGTGGTGACGTGCACTGGAGATGTGCGTACTAACCAGGGATTTCCACTCATTATTGTTACTGTTTATGGTGTGCGGAGGATAGGCGCATAGCAAATGCGTGTAAATCACAGTTGTTCCCAGCCAAATTGTTGCTGTTTGTGAACTCATCGAACTGGCACAAAGCATTCAAAAATCCATGAGGCATACCAAAACACAACCACGAGCAGGCACACACGAGGCATGACAAAAGCAAGCAATTAAAAGAAATATCCAAGTTACATGTCAAGTTTGTCTGATCAATTGTATCTGTTACAAGTTTGAGCCAAATACAACAAAATTTGAGATAGGAGTGGCCTACCTTCAAGCCTCATCAGTGCTGTCATCTGAGTTTCTCCCCTAGGAAGCATGAGCAATGCGACGGTCACCATTGCACCATAGTCACCGAGCGGTCGACGCTGAAGCCGCACGAGCACAGGAGGGACCAAGGGCAAAGCTAGAAGAACCCATCATGTTGCCAATGGCAGAGACGTCCTCCTCATCGAGCTCTAGGTTAGCCTCATCACCACTACTGCCAGTGACGATGTCCTCCAACCGGCTCAACCCTTGAGGTATGAGAAAGTTAGTCTAGAACGAGTGCTAAAATAGAAGTAACTACAAACACGAGTTGTGAATGAGATACTTACCTCCTCAACAACCTCCTACTGGGCCTGTTTCACTGTAAAGCAATATTGTCAGTCTGACCAGTTGTATTTTATCAGAAAATTAAGAAACAATAAAATAGTAACAGGGTAACTTGGCTCGCCGCATCTGAGCAGAAAAGTCACTCAGTTTGCCCTCAAACGGCTGCAACAGAGACAAACAGGTTATGTTAAGCTGATCAAATTTGCAGAATTGGATTACACTACTAAAAGAATGAAGTCGTACCTCAGCCCAGTCCTTGGCAAACCACATGTCCCACTGCTGTTCCCGTAGATCTTCCTCAAACAGGTATGGCTTACCAACGCACTCGTACCACTCCAAGTACTCGTCATAGTTAGCGTGGCAAAGAATGTACCGGCTCCTATCGACCATGATCTTGGTCGCTATGGAGAGAGTCCGCACACAGGTGATAGCCCGAGGCTCCATCTCAATAGGGGGCGGAAGAGGAATGTCGAACTCAACCTGGGAGGTAGAAAGTAGATTTCTTTAAGTAGAAGAACTTCATCTGCTTTCGGTGGTAGGTGCGAGCAGAGTTCAAGGGCTCCCAGTCTAGCTCGGTATATCGCTCAAAAGGCCTCAACTTGGCCTGTTAAGGAGAAAATAGAACACAAGTCAGTCCAGCATAATAAAGAAATAGAAACAATAATAAATGCCTGCAAACTTACATCATGGACCGCCAACAGATCCAGCAGGTAACAGTAGGCCTCATAGCCATATACCCCTGCCCCATGCGGTGGTCCGACTCGCACCATTGCTAGGGAATTGGTAGCATGCAGTACCTGTCAGGTAGAGGCGGAAGAAGTAGTGGCCATGCATGCAGTGCTCTATCCACCAATATTGCAACCAAATAAAAAAGAAATTAGAACATGTATTTTCACAATATAAGTAGAAAGCAAAAGCAAGGTAGGAGCTTGCTGTCAACAGTGGATACAGCTCGATGTGGGACCACTAGTAGCTCTTTACCACGCTGTTCAACCCATAGAGCATGTACGTAAATATGATGCCTCCCTAGTCGTATTGGTCCAGGTTCTCCAGATCAGTGAAGTAAATCTACCAGTCCATTGATACATAATAGTCGGAGGTGTCACAAAAGATCAACCCCATAAGCTCCAGCAAAAAGTGGCGAAGGACGAACTCAACCTCCCTTGAATCCAGTGCAAGGTCCAGTCAGAGTAGGTTCCACTCCCGTAACCAGCTGTAGCGGAATTAGTGAGCCGACCGGGTCTTTGGGAGTGGCCCACGACCTAGGAAACGAGAGACCTTAGTGAATCCCAAGGTAGACTTCCCAACGATTGGCTCCTTTCTGAAACTAAAGCCTGTCAGCAACGTCCAGTGCTCTGGCAGGATGGTCATCTTGCCGATGGGGAAGTGGAAGGTGTGGGTCTTGTGCCTCCACCGCTTTGCTAACGCCTAGAAGAACTCGTAGTGGCCGTGGATGGCTCTTTTAAGAAGCCAAGGAGGCGTTCGAAGTACTTCAGCATCGACATCCATAGACACAGCATAACTCGCCCCGTATCACTGACTTGAAAAGTAGGAGAGCAGTAGAGTTAAAAACTATATATGTAATTAGAAGGAGATTGTGCAAGAGAAGAGAAATTTATCTCAAACTCGTCTCTATTGCAGATGTGGCCCTCCTCCAAGAGCTGGCCCCTGAAGTTGCAAGATTCCAACCAGTTGTTTACTCGGGTTAGCCAGGCTATCACATACAAGGAAATGGGGATAGAGCGCAAGGACAAGTGGATTTCTTACGTCCTCAAGAACATTGGGGACCATGTTCTCAGAAGCCCATGAACTGGAGGCGGTCCTCGAAGAGCACGAACTGGCCCCACGGTGCAAGCCAGAGGTGGTCCTACTTGCCTGGGTAACCTCAAACTCAGAGTCAGACTGCATAAAACAACGGCCAGTTAAAGCCAAGAATACCCACAGAAGATTATTGCAAATTTTGGACATAACGAAAGCACGAAGAACCATTCACAGATCGGCATCAAAATAGTCAGATATTTAGGCAAAATACGGGGGCCGTGTTCATGGCTACATTTAAGCAGTAATCAGAGACATAGTTCAAACAAGGGTATAACCATGATCAAACAAGGTCAACGACTTTATTTAGAACAAGGGCACAACATTTAAGCAAAATAGGGGGTTTATTTAAACGAAGAAACCATGGTCATTGCACAACATCATGTAAACAAAAATTTGGGGCTTTCTCAAACACAAAGTTAGTAGCATGTCATGATATTACTCAAACAAATATTATGGCATTTTACCACACTTGCTTAGACAAAAATCAACGACTTGCAAACAAGGGCCGTTGCATAGTAATTTGAGTAGGAATCGATGGCTTTCAACGATTTCAAAAATTCAGGTCCTTTTCTAGCACAAAATCATTGGCTTGTCATGACATTCTCCAACATTACTCAAGCATCATGGTGATTGCATATCACTCAAGCAAATACTGTTTTACAAGGCTTTTACGCAAGTATGGGGCATTCTCTGAGAAATGCAATTCAAGCAAACATTTTGTGTTTAAGCATTTATGGGAAAACTTGACATTGGGAAGCATGCTTAAGCATTTATAGAGATGGAGCTCTATTGTGGTCATCCAAGCAGGGTGTCGATGGCCAGCGACCGTTGTCATAGTGGTGGGGGGGGGTAGGATCACCATGCAAATGAAAACACAGAGAAAAAAATGGGGGACAACACCACAAGAAAAATGGAAGAGAAGGAAATAAGAGAGAGGGGAAGGGCGTACCATACTCTCCATTGCTGCTTCACCCTCGAGCTGGTGGCGCACGTCTCGGAGGCATGGTAGCCTCACTGCGCCGACGTCTCCCAGCCTAAGCTTGCGCCCGTGCTCCTCCACCAAGCCCCACATGTGCTCCACCACCGTGCCACTCCTCCCCTCTCCCGCACCACCACAGACACCGAACCTAGCACTAGCCACCGTTCACGGTGGAAGAAGAAGAAGAGGGAGGTGAAGGGATGCGGGGGAGAGAAGAAAGTGATTTGTTTGGGTTAGAAGGCTTTTAAAGGAGAAGTTTTTGATTTTTTGTTTTAAATTGGTGAAGAAACATGCAGGAGTTTACATAAAGGATGCATGGAGGGAGACCAACAGCCATGCATCAGGTTCAATAGGAGTAACTGCTAGTGGATCCTACATGCTTTGGAAATTTCTTCCAACCCCCCAAGTAATTTTTGCAAGATTTTGGACCAAAGCGTAATTTACCAAAAAATTGCAGAAATTTACCTTCAAAAAGCCAGAGAGGTGGGAGATGTCCGCATAGTCTCGAGGTCTCTTGGCAAAGTTTCTGTGACAAAAAACACCACCAGAATTAGCCTCGATGATTAGTTTTATGGAGTTTGGCATCGGTTTCTAGAAATTGCAGATAAGTCCTTAGGCTTCTCTAGATGCCAAAAAATGCTCTCTTATCAGACCCTATCCATCAAAATAGCTCCAAGGAACTTAGATCGGCATCAAGTAGTTCATGTAAACACCATTACCTTAGAAAATACTTGAATGCCCCAGAATTAAAAATTTTGCAAAAAAGCCCCTAGAACTTCTATACTGACAAAGGCCCCAGTTTTGTGTAGTCAAAAGTAAAGAGAATGCTCCAAAAGGCTGGCAAGGGCATAAGCATCACTCACAAAACAGCAGTTTGAGGTCAAAGAACAGCTTAGGGAAATTTTGTAGAAAAGCCCCCATGATTTTCCAAATTACAAGAAGATCCTTAACCACCTCCAAGACAGATTGTCTACTGAACATGACCTCATGGTGAAGGATCAAGAATGAACCTGATACCAGAATTCAGCTTACACTCAAGGACATCTGGAACTCAATGGTTGGTGGCAAAATTACCATAATGCCCCTACTATTGGACCAAAGTTGATGACACTCGAACTGCTGATTAAGGCCCACCAAGCACTCGTTCGCCCTCGACCGAGTTTAGAATCACTATAGATCCATTTGGCCAACTTGCGGTAGATTCCGCCTCGATAGGAGAAAATTACAATTATGCCCCTATCATTATGCAAAGAGCATCTCAAGCCCCATCTGCCTGCCAAGGGCTCTCTCACACCTCGTGATAGTTTTTGAGGTCATCCTTTGCAGTAGGGTTAGCCGTAGGTAGAATTCAGTACAATCTGGTAAAATTACAAATTTACCCCTACTATGCCAAAAACCTAGTGATCACTTAGAAGAAGCCAACATCGGATGAACAGTAGCAATCGTTCTCAATAGCCTGAAAACCATTCCTTGTTTTTTGGCTTGGCATGTCTGATAACTTGTCAATTCTCCCCTTTCTTTATCGGCTTGACAAGTTCGATATATTGTTAGAACCTTTCCTTGTTTTTCCAACCTAGCAAGTCCGATAACTTGTCAGTTATTTCCTTTCTTTGTTGACTCGATAAGTCCAATATCTTTTCAAAACCTTTTCCCTTTCTTTTTTGGCCCAACAAGTCCGATAACTTGTCAACTCCCCCCTTTCTGTGCGCTCCTAGTCGCCTATTTGTACACCAACAACAACTAGGTTCTATCTTGTCAGCTCCTAACCGTCTGCCTGTACACCGACAATGACTAGGTTCTATCCAGTCAACTCCTAGTCATCTGTCTGTACACCGACAGTGACTAGGTTCTATATTGTCAGCTCCTAGTCGTCTGTCTGTACACCGACAACGACTAGGTTCTATCTAGTCAACTCCTAGCCGTCTTTCTGTACACTGATAGTGACTAGGTTCTATCCTATCAGCTCCTAGCCATCGATCTATACACCGACAGTGACTAAGTTCTACCCTGTCTGCTCCTAGTCATCTGTCTGTACATCAACAGCAACTAGGTTCTATCCTGTCAACTCCTAGCCATCTGTCTGTACATCGACAACGACTAGGTTCTATCCTGCCAGCTCCTAGCTGTTTATTTATACACCGACAGTGACTAGGTTCTATCATGCTAGCTCCTAACCGTTTGTCTATACACTAACAGTGACTAGGTTCTATCCTGTCAGCTCTTAGCCATCTATTTGTACACCGACAACAACTAGGTTCTATCCTCTCACCTCCTAGCCATATATTTGTACACCTACAGCAACTAGGTTCTATCCTATCAGCTCCTAGCTGTTTGTCTGTACACCGACAACGATTAGGTTCTATCCTGTCAGCTCCTAGCCGTTTATCTGTACATCGACAGTGACTAAGTTCTATCTTGTCAGTTCCTAGCCGTTTATCTGTACATCGACAGTGACTAAGTTCTATCTTGTCAGTTCCTAGCCAGCCTATTCGAACACAAACAAAAAACTAGGTTCTATCTTGTTAGCTCCTAGCCACCTGTTCGAACATGAACAATGACTAGGTTCTATCTTATCCCCTTCTAGGCTTCCGCTCTATACAGACGAAGCCTAGATCATTCTTTTATTGACCAGACAAGTCCGATATCTTGTCATACCCTCCTCCTAGACTCTAGCTTAGATGAGTGGAATCTAGGTTGCCCCCTTTCTTTGGTCTGGTACCCTAAACTACCCGGACAACTTCCGTCACCAGTCATCTTTCGGTTGACAAGCTCGTCAGTCTTACCATGCCCTTTCTCCCCTTAGACTGATAGTCGAAACTATTCGGCGATGAGTTCGTCAACTCATCAAGCTTCATGGCATTCAATCACATCTGCATGCTCCAACTTGTATCAATTGCATAGCATAACTACTACAGTCAAACATGCCTCGTAAGTTCATGTTCTTCAACATCTCATGCATCAACAACAATTGTATTCATCGGTATTCATCAACACCACAGTAGCATTCTAGCATTAGTAGCACTTGTATCCGCATCAGCATCGCTCGGAACCATGCGTGTACCCAGTGGGTTTTGGTGCGCAATCATTTAGGCATCCCAGGGACACACAACACCTACATTAGCATTTCCACCTTGGCACGTGAGCCGTGACCTTCCGCATATCTGTTGGATATGTGGTTCATTGCCAATAGCAATATTTCTTTCCTATTGGCTGGAACGGGGTGTCTTTTCTCAATCCTAAGTAGCGGTCTCGATTCCCTCACCCTCACTCAAGGAGGGCCATCAGTAGACACCCCGATTTCTAGCCAATATTGGCAAGTGGACCCAGTGGAGAGTGTAACTTGACGGTGGGCCCGGTCCAACCCTATTTCCCCTAACCAACCCAAAGCCTCCAAATTACCCTTAAAACAAACTCCATTCACTAAGCCCAACACCAAAAACCCAGCCCTTGTGCTCTAGCCCAATGGGATGCGTGGCTCGATAGTGCGACCCAAGTGTGTCTAGGGAATAGGACATCTAGGCATGCACCTCCCGATCGGTCACTTTCATCATACCTTGTAAAAAGCCTTCGTCGTGCGCCACACCCTGTTTGTCTCCCTGACGTGATTGACACCAATTGCATGCGACCTTGCCATGGCCACTCCCCACCTCACCTGTCCTTACCATGACCTCACAAGTCCCTGCCACACCCTAGCCGCTACGCTATTGCATGCCACCTCTGCATTAGCCAGCATGCCGATGAGCCGCCTGCAACGCCATGACATCCCCACTTTGCCACGCCACCCTAGTTGACCTAACATGCATCCACCCACCAAAAACCCAAGGCTTTCTCGTGACCAAGACACTGGATTCAGTTGCGAGAGGTGAGGACCCAAGCCAACGTGTGCGAGAGAGACCGAAGAGCCAGAGTGTGCTTAAGAAACCAACCCCTGAACCACTTGTAACCCTCCCCCTTTGGCATCGAGGAAGCATCCTAGCCAACCTTTGAGTGCACTCAAACCCTCTAAACCAATCCCTGCTCGTCGAAAAGCTGCCTCCATCTTGCTCATCAGAGTTTCAGTTGCCGACCACAAGGGAGACATTCCGGCCACCAATAGGTAACATTCCCTTCCTATTCTACTCCGTTGACGGACGACCATTGTCAGCGTGAGGCCCTTCGCAACTAGGTGCTTGGCCAATGCCGTTCGAAGCAGCTTCCCCTCTTTTCCAACCCTCTAATCACACTTAAGCTGCGCTCGAGTCCTTGGTCTTCTCCCATGGCCAGTCGGACTCCGACGAGTAGTGATGCTGGCGACGAAAGCAAGGAGGAGGCCTTGCCTAGTCTAATTCCACTTTTCCGGAGATCTTGCCTTGTCCCATGCATGTTTTAGTCTCCTGGATGTTTTCGTAGTCTTGGCATTGCATGATTTTTACTTGGGGAGAGACGATCATCTCGTCAGGTCTAGGCTATGTTCCAATCACGTGTTCCACATGTGCATATGTGTTAGGGACACTATGCCACCAGACCTGACCAAGCGTTGATCACATGCCCTTCCATTTAAGTTTTTCTCTCATGTTTGACTCCTTTGGCATGTCTCTGGTTTCATTACCTACCCGTATCCCTAGTTTTCTCTTGAGTTCTCTTTTATTGAAGTGGTTCTCATTTGAATTTTTAGACCATGCATGATTCCATCCTCGGTTCATGTTGTCTATCATCCTATTAGCTACCATATCATGACTTTGACTATCTGGGATTGGCCATGATAACTAGTTGCTTGGGCATGCCCAGGGGCACGTTCTGGGTGCATGTACATCTGAAGCGTCTAGGATGAGCAATTGTTTTAGGGATCGAGCCTGGCCCAGCTTGGCCTCTGACTCCGTCACACTCCCATCCCTTGCATTGTTTTATGTCTTCCAGTTTGATCACACTATTGATTTGCTATTTTGCATCTTTTGTTTACCTTGCATTATTTCTCATGCATCATTCATGTTCTAGCCACACATCAACCAGCGTTTGAGTGCCTACATAGTCATGCATGCAAGCGACAAGTCCGAGAAAGACCGACTCGTTGGGAGTGTAGGGATGCCTAATACCTTCCCTATATGTAATAGGAGTCCTTACCCTTTCTTTGGATCATAATGACCAATGTATTGTGTCCATTGGGCACAAAGTCATCATTATCTTGCATTTAGTTTTGGTTTCGATCTTCAATATAGTTTTCCTCGTCTTCTCATTTTTTAGTAGACTTGGTGGCAACTCCATGATCCTTATCTTTATTTTTCTTTGCCTCTTTTTGGTATTTTCAAGTTGTTTTTCCTCGTCCTTGGATTCACAGAATATGCAGTGGCCCTACTAGTCTCTATGAGGTTCCAATCGCATCGGAGCATGGTTTCCCCTTATTGGCATGGTTTCCCCTTGTTGGCATGGTCACAGGGGCCAAAAGGTTTGGAAAAATCGACTACACTGGGTTCGTTGGGATTACAGTACTACTCCTATCACGCCCCAAATTTCCTGTAAAAATTTAAAACAAATTAAATTATAGGAAATAAAAGCTAAACAAGAACTATCAAACTACCAGGAACCTATGTGTGCGGCTACGAGACTCCAATTTATATGCATTATACTAAACCTTTTGCGTGCCTAAACCTGCAACCCAAAAACACGAGGAAAATGCATGAGTGACAGAAGTCACCTAGCACGCACCCACAAAAATGGCAGGAAAATGAAACCATAATTCCTTTTCTTTTAAAATCATTGTGCAAGCCATTTTCTCTAAAAACCCCATAAACCAAACCCACATTGGCCAAAACCGCAACTGGGGCTCTACCAGCCCAAAACCACAAGCAAAGGCCCTCATTGGCCAAAACCACACACAATGAGTCGGGAAGCCCAGCGCCAAGCAACCAAACTCTAGCCAGAAGCAGTCCACCGAAGAGCAACCATGGCGTTTTACACTGCCACAGTGTACCCCCTATGCTGGAGTCAACCACTGTCCCATGATTTTCTCACCTAGAGAACTCTCACAAAGCCAACCCCTCCCTGGGAAGGCTGTCCTGTCTCTCAGGACGTTACCAACTACAGGGCACGTGTCCCACTTGTACTGGCCACCACAGGGTACGCCTCCTCAAGGCGTCCTCCACACATGATGCCCAGGAGGAAGTGTCATACCTCCACACCCGACAACACTCAAGCCTTAGTGCTCACGGGGACAACAGGAGTATCATACATCCTTGTGTGACCATGCCGGTGGAACCCCAAGGCGCGGTTCTCCAACCTACTCCACTGTGCGGAAACACACGGGGAGATCCGATACAGTCATGGCAAAAATGGTGAATCTGGAGGAAGAGACAAGACCCAGAAACACCAAAGGGTAAACAAAAGGATAAGGAAAGGAGTCGCCACCTAGTCTTTTAATGGAAAGACGAGGAAAACAAAAAAAAACCACAAAAAGGTAGAAAGTAAACAAGATGCAAAGATGCGTGTGCGATCCGTGCCTAATGGATAATGCAAGATGAATGTGGGCTAGAGAAAGGGTAAGGATTCTGGTTACGCATGGGGAAGGGGTTAGGCACCCCCATGCGCCCGAGAAAACTTGGTCTTTCTAGGCTTCCTACTGGCCATGGTCTGCTACATGCGTGCTTGCTTATTCTATATGCTTATACAAAAATGCGACTGAAAACATGCCAAGTCAAAGCCAGGAAAAAGAAATCAAGGAAAAAGTTAATCCGAGGGTCAGATGTAGGCATTGTTAATGCTGCTTTACTGTACGCCCTTGGGCGATGAGGAAAACCGTGAAAATTGGGATATTCTTGGAAAGCGTCTCGCAAAATAGTAGAAAGTGGGATAAATCCGAGAAAATCAAAAGGGGAAAGATAATCCTCTTTTTGGGACCATGTCGGCTTTGACAAGCCTTTTGCTGTACGCCCTCGGGCGATGGAAAACCGAAACGAGTGGAAACCGCGGAATACCGTGGAAAACGAGGAAAAGACTAAGCTCAGAACATAGCTAGAAAGTGTGTACCAAGCAAGGAAGAAAAGACGGGAAAAATCATGCAAAAAGATGTGAAAAGTATGCAAAATGCAAGTGTGAGTGCAAATCTGAAGAACTCTAGGGGCTAAAATGCAATTTACCCACTAATGCATGCAATGCAAATCAATTCGGCATAAAATCAGGGTAAAAATGCAATAAATGTCTCAGAAATGATCCAGGAAGTTTCACGGGCAAAATGGTCATTTTACCCTTGAAAACAGGCAATTAGAACAAAATCAATGAAGTTCAGGGGCTAAACTGCAAATAACCCAGCAAACAAAGCATTCCTGGAGAAATTCTGAAATTCAGGGGCAAAAATGTAATTTTTACTAAAAGTAAAACATTCTAGAAGAAATCCAATGAAATCAAAGGGCTAAAATGTAATTAAACCATGAAAATAAGCTTCTGAAATGTTTTAAAACAAAGTCAGGGAGTTAAATGCAATTTTCACAGCAAAATAAGCCTTCTGGAAGTTTTCTATAAAACACAGGGCCCTAATGCAATTTATCCAATGAAAACATGCTTCTGGAAAAGTTTCAGAGAGGTATGAGGGCCTCAGTGCAATTAAACCATGGAAAACAACTATCCAAAGAGCTTTTGAAATATGTAAGGGCTTAAATGCAAATAAACCAGCAAAATTGAGCAATCTAAAACTTGTATGAAAGTACAAGGGCTTATATGCAATTGTTACTGTAAAAAAGAACTGTTAAAAACTTTTTGAGGGACTCACATGTAATTTTCACAATAAAATGAACTTCCAGGAAGTTTTTAAGAAAGTGCAAGGTCTTTTTAGCAAAATGTTTGAAAGAAAATATGTTTCAAAGACTCTGGGGGCTTTTATTAAAGTTTTAAACTCATAAAACATTATTTCAAATGTTCAAGGGAAAACATGTAATATTTTCAGTTAAAACTTTATTCGAAACATTTTAGAAAAATGATTGCAGGACCTATATGCAATAAAAGGACCAAAGAGTAATTCAAGAAGGACCTATTTGCAAGAAAAACATAAACGCCAGATTTTATTTAAAATAAAGTTATTTAAAAGTTTTTAAAATGAAAAAGAAACGACGGTCGCCGGTGACGGAGCTCGCCGCCGACAACCGCCGGAGAAGGGCAAACAAAGCCTTCCCGTGGTCCGATCTAAGATCAGACTCCACTGGAAGCAAGAGGGAGAAGAGAGGAACACATCCAACGGACTGGATAGGGCAACCATTGGCTGGAACGGCCTCCCCACCTACCGCACTGTCGAGGTGCTTCGACGACGGCGTCGGAAAAGAAGGAGCTCTCCGGAGGCTGAGGAGCGGTGTTCCAAGGCTCCTAGTGGATGCGGGATGCTGTGGCGATCCTTCCGGAGCGGCGCGAAGGTTGGTGGAGCAATGCGGTGGCCTGACCGTCGTCGCCGCGGCTTCCTCCGACAAGTGGCATTGCTACAGCGATCCAACGGTCGTGGCGCGGTTCTGGAGGCTCGGAAACTTTGGGTACACGTTGTGCGATGTTCCTGAGGTGGCGGAGCAGCGTGGAGAGGCGTGAGGCGCGCGGACAGTGGTTGGCCTCCGTCGTCTTCTCCGGCGACGGCAGCCCAGAGCATTTCTCCGGCAGGCGCATTGCAGGCTTTTGGAGCGGCGGAGCGGCAATGTAGTGGGCGGACGAGCTCCAGAAGGATCAGAGGGGGAAGAGGGAAGACTCGAGGGTCCAGGAAACTTCCTAGATCCCCCCCCCCCACCTCTGTCGCCGGAGTGTGGCAACGGCGGGGCATGGCGGAGCTCCGTTAGTCAAGGGATCACTCTGGATCCCTTGGAAATGCTCCGGGAAGAGAGGAAAAGGCCTAGAAATCTATATTCAGACAATTTAGGAAGGTCAGAAGTGTGTACCTAATTGGAGACACCTCGCTGGAGCTCTGGGAGCAACACTGGCTCTCTACTCCTCTGTTGTGCTCTCCTCGCTCTGGCACTCTCGTTCTCTCTCTCTTGCTCTCAGTTTTCTCTCTCGAGTGGTCTCGCAGTGTCTGTCTGTGTGCAGCCTCCTCTTTATATAGGTGAACCCAACAATCCGACGACCCAACAAACACTGTAATAGAATGCCCTCACTCGTAACGACCTGGCCCACTCCGTTAACAAATTGGGTGCTCCTCCTAACAGACTAACAAACATCTCTAACGGTTGTCCCCTCTTGTCCGCTTGGCTGCCGGCAGGAGATCAATGGCGATCCAGAGCTCCGACGATGGCTGATTGGACGGCTGGAGTTGCTCTATGATGCTGGACTGATGGGGCTCGAGCTGGGCTGAACTCAGTAGGGGAGGATTTGAGGCTGGACCAGGAAAATCAGATGGGTGAAGAAGAAGATGGGTTCAATCAGTGAATTCTCTTTGACTTGGTGATGTTTTGGGAATTTAATTAGAAAACTTTCAAAAATAAAGAAAATGAGGTGTTGATTTGAGAGAGAGAAAGATGAATGTGGGCTGAGTTATTGTAGGCTTCATGGGCCTCCATGGGCCTATGTGGGCCTTGTGGGCTCCCTTGGGCTCAACTAGGGTTTAATGGGCCTAAGTGGGCCTTCATGGGCCCAATTGGGTCTCCATGAATTAAATGGCCTTGGTAAAGTCAAAACTCAGCCACCACATCTCCATCCTACAAAATCAGAAAATTGGGGTGTCTACACTTTGTCATGCCACAAGACACCTCAACTCATGAATCACAACCTTAGCCTTGAGACGACAGTCAGGCAGTCTCATACCTCTATGACTCGACGTCCCTTAGCCTCAGGTATCTCGTCCATCGACCTCAACCAGGGAGTCGCACCCGACCACCCGAGAATGTCGTCACATTCCCTGGTCCCAACAACACGGTCCTACACTGTCTCGGCCCACACACAGAAAAACTAGGAAAACCATTTTCCAAATCTGCCAACTCATCTCTTTTGAAATCAATTTCAAAACCATTTTATATCTTTGAAAACTCTTCCAAAACATTGGCAAAACGACACATCAGGTGTCCTAAGGGGCCACCACCAACAGCTCACAATCCCATCTCAAAGGGACAATACAAACCAAACTAGAAACCCTAGGAAAATCACATTTTATAAAGCATTTGGGCCTTGGTTCGGTTTGCCGAAAATGCCTAGTTCGGTAGACTGATTTGGGTCGATTGATCGAATCAGGTCAACGGTCAACACTCAAGCCAAAATTGGTATAGCGAAGACTGTTCGGTCAATCAAAATCCATTGATTCGGTTGATCGTCTAAAATCGGACGACCGAATTTCGACCAGAGGACCAAAATTGATAGAAAAACAACATACCGAAATTATTCGGTATGCCGATTTCTGCGAAAAACAGAAAATTACCCAACCTCCTCATTTCAAAATCACCCAAAATGGGACCTCTGATTGGACCCCCAAAACAAACACCAAAAATCACACATAAAACATAAGATGTAGACCCTTGAGTCTACTCCAAATTCCAACAAACAAAACCAAAATCCATTCACCATGCATCAAGATATAAATTAACAAAGGCATAAGGGTCAAAATGACCAAAAACACAACCACCGCCATAAATATCCATAAAAACCACAATAAATTCTCATAAATCACAATAAATTCTAGGAATGTAAAATTAGCTAGATTGCATGTAATCCTATCAATTTCATGCTCTCTATTCAAGGGTTGGAGGTACGTACTTGAGAAATGCTCGTTGGAGATCAATGCCAACCTCTGTCCAACCCCGGCGACCAGAACGTCCACGAGAGCTTCCTCGACTTGTGGAGCACCCACTATGCCAACGTCGAGCCTCACGGTGCCTCCACCTCTCTTACTTCCCTCTTTGTCTCTCGCCGATGCACAAAATAGGGGAGGAAGAATAGGGGTGACTGGTGGGGAAAGAAGGGGGTGGGGAAGGGAGAAGAGTGAGGTGGAAAGGAAGGGGTGGTGAGGAAGGAGAGGTGTGCGCCCGAGGAGGAGGAGAAGGAAGAAGGAGATGGGCGACGAGCTTATAAAGCCCTACGCACGTAGTAGCTGGGAACATGCTCACCTACGCACCTCAGCCACCAGCACCCCGCACGAGCTCAACGACCACCGCCCAACAACTAGCCACAACAACCGGCCCATAACACGGACCCACACCGAGGCCCACAAGTACAGTGCCAACCACGCACAAGAACATGCAACGAAGCCAGCCCACGAGGCCCATGCCCAAAACCACAAAACCACATAAACGGGTCTCGGAATAGTAACACCGATCCAGGAAAAATTCATTAAAATGTAAATAATTATAAAATGAATTTTACGGGTGTTACATCCTAACCCCCTTAAAAAAAGATTTCGCCCCTAAAATCACTAAGCGAAAAGATACAGGTATTGGGCTAGGATGGCTTCCTTACGTTCCCACGTGGCCTCCTCGACTCCATGATGCCACCACCACACAAAAACCAGTTGAATCACCTTATTCTGCAACACCTGCTCCTTGCGGTCAACAATCTAGATGGCATCCTCCACAAAGGAAAGATCTTCATGGAGCCCTTCTGACTGAACTGGGATCACATGAGTTGCGTCTGCCAGGTACTTCCTCAGCATGGAGACATGGAACACGTCGTGCACAAACGACATCTCTGGTGGTAGATCCAATCGATAAGCAACCTCACCAATCCTCTAGGTAATCTGGTATGGGCCAATATAGCGAGGACTCAGCTTACCACGCTTCCCGAACCTCATGACACCCTTGGTCGGCGACACCTTCAGGAACACATAGTCTCCCACCAAAAATTCCAGCAGTCTCCGCCTTTTGTTAGCATAACTCTTCTACCAACTCTGTGCAGCTAATAGCCTGCTACGGATCAAATCCACTTTGTTCACATATAGCTGTACAAGCTCAGGACCAATCAACTAGTGCTCTCCCACCTTGCTCTAGCAAACCGACGATCTACATGGCCTACCATACAAAGCTTCGTATGTCACCATCCCGATGCTCGAGTGATAACTATTATTGTAGGCGAACTCAATCAAGAGTAGATGGTCCTTCCAACTCTCTTGAAAGTCTAAGGCACATGCTCTAAGCATATCCTCCAACATCTGGATAGTCCTCTTTGTCTAACCATCTGATTAAGGATGAAATGTTGTGCTATAGTTGAGCACGGTGCCAAAGGCCTCCGGCAGAGTTTTCCAGAACCTTGAGGTGAACCTCGTGTCTCTATCCGACAAGATGGACATCGGAACACCATGTAGCCTAAGCACCTTGGAAACATACAACTCCGCTAGGCAATGCATCAGGAGCTTCACCCGAATAGCCAGGAAGTTAGCAGACTTGGTCAGCCGATCCACGATCACCCACACAGTGTCGTTCTTCCTCTGAGTCCACGGCAAACCAGCTACAAAGTCTATCGAGATGTGCTTCCACTTCCACATAGGAATATCCAACGGCTGCAAGGTCCCTCCAGGTCTCTAGTGCTTTGCCTTGACCAACTGGCAGGTTCTACACCTCACCACATGGTCAGCAACATCTCTCTTCACGCTAGGCCACCAAAAGTTCCGCTTCAGGTCTCGATACATCTTTGTACTCCCAAGGTGAATGGTGTACCTAGATTGATGCGTTTCATCCAACAATCTCTACTTGACCTCCACATGCTAGGGCACATGCAAACGTATATCATACCTCAAATCTCCATATGCCCAATCAGAGAAATGAGGCACTCCACTAGCCTCCAACTTCTCAAACACAACCTGAACAAATAGATCCAGCTGCTGACAGGCAACAATAAACTCTAATAGCTTAGGGCGAATAGACAAGTTGGCCACCCAGGCACCAACCATCCCCTGAGCTTGCCGCTTAGGCCTGCAGCTCACCAGATCCTCCAGCAAGGTCCACTCCTTGACCATCAGGCTCGCCATCACATGCGGATGCCGACTTAAGGCATCGGTGACCACGTTAGCCTTGCTGAGATGGTAGGACAGGCTGAAATCATAGTCCTTCAGATACTCCACCCAATGGCACAGCCTTAGGTTGAGGTCCTTCTGCGTGAAGATATACTTCAAGCTCTGATGATCGATGAAGACCTCAAACTACTCCCTATAGAGATAGTGTCGCCAGAGCTTGAGAGCGAACACTACAGCAGCCATCTCCAAATCATGGGTAGGGTAGTTCTTCTCATGATACTTCAGCTGGCGCGAAGCATATGCGATGACATTGCCATGCTGCATCAGAACACACCCCAACCCAACACCATTGGCATCACTATACATAGTGAAGCCACCACTTCCAGAAGGTAGAGTCAATACAGGGGCAGAAACTAGACGAGACTTCAGCTCTTGGAAACTCGCTTCACAATTCTGGTCCCAGAAAAATGGAACCTCTTTCCTGGTCAACTCTGTTAGAGGCACACCTATAAAGGAGAAATCCCTAATAAACCTCCTATAATAGCTCACCAAACCCAAGAAACTCCTGATCTCCGTCACAGTCCTAGGTCGCTTCCAACTGCTCACTGCCTCGACCTTGGCAGGATCTACTCTGATGCCTTCTCTAGAAATCAAATGGCCAAGGAACATAACTTCACTCATCTAGAACTCATACTTGGAGAATTTGGCGTACAGCTGATGACACCTCAAAGTATCCAAAACTGCCCTCAAGTGCAAGGCATGAGTCTCAACATCAGGAGAGTAGACCAGCACGTCATCAACAAAAATCACAATGAATTAGTCCAGAAAATGACTGAAAATCCTGTTCATCAGATCCATAAACACAGTCGGTGCATTAGTCAAGCCGAAGGGCATGACTGTGAACTCATAATGCCTATACCGCGTCTGGAAAGTAGTCTTCTAAATGTCTGAGTCTTGTATCCTCAATTGGTGATGTCAAGCCGAAGGGCATGAAGGTGAACTCATAATGCCCGTACTGCGTTTGAAAAGTAGTCTTCTAAATGTCTGAGTCTTGTATTCTCAACTGGTGATACCTTGACCTCAGATCAATCTTTGAGAACACGGATGCAGACTGCAACTGGTCGAATAGGTCATCAATGCGGGACAAGGGATACTTGTTCTTCACCGTGTTCTGGTTCAGCATCTGATAATCTATACATAGTCGGAGCGAACCATCCTTCTTACGGACGAACAAGATAGGCGCTCCCCATCGAGACACACTCGGCCAGATAAACCCCTTGTCCAGCAACTCTTGCAACTAAGTCTTAAGCTATCGTAACTCCACTAGTGCCATGCGATAGGGAGGCTTCGACACAGCACCAAGACTGGGGATCAGATCGATTGAGAACTCTACTTCTCTGTGAGGTGGCATACCAAGCAAATTGCTAGGGAAAATGTCAGGATATTCACACACCACAAAGATGTTGTGAACACCCAACTCAGGAGAAATGAAGGTAACTATACTGGCTCGATACCCCACGCAATCCTTGATTAAGGACTTATAAGCCTTCGTAGCTGAAATGACAAGCTTAGGCTCACCCTGACACCCACCTTGCACAAAGAAAGACCCATCCTTAGGAGACCCAAAATAAACTCCCCTCCAAGCACAATCGATCAAAACAGACTACTGCGCCAACCAATCCATGCCGTGTATCACATCGTATTCCTGCATGTCCATCACAATCAGGCTGGCATTGAACTCTCTACCATTTAGCGTTAAGTCGACAGACCGTAGATATCTCCATGCCAAACTGTGCTCTCCCAGTGGCGTCACCACGTTGAGATGAAAGGCTAGTCTAGCTGGTCTCTCTCCCAACTCCACCGCAAAAGACTTAGAGATAAAGGAGAAAGAACTCCCTGAGTCAAACAACACTTTGACCATCAAGCCAGCCACAACAAAAGAACCTGATAGCCAAGCAAATCAACACCACACATCCATATAATCAGGTAGATGTCCAGATTACAAGGAGATTACAACAAATCTTAGAGGGTTACAAACCAACTAATCATCTTTGCCCCCAACTGCATCTCCCGAAGACCCAGTGCCTGGAGCTACAATACTAAGCACCCGTCGCCTAGACGGCTGCTGTGGCGTGCTTCATGCCTTCTTAGGCGATTCCAGATAGGATTTTTGAATGTGTCCTGCCTTCTTGCAATTATAGCACACCATTGAGGCTGGGGTTCGTCAAGGATGGGGACAATATGCAGTGATGTGGCCCACCTAACCACAATTGAAGCACTGGTTCCCACCGAGAGCACTGGACCCTGTCTAATTGAGGCTAGCTCCACTACTTCCAGCAAAACTCCGCCGACCTGTAGAGGAAACACTAGACCTCCCCTTCTGCTTCTTCTTAGGGCTACCCAAACTACTAGCAATTGGAGGACCCGAGAAAGATAACTAAGTGGTAAAAGAAGACTTACCATTCCCTTTGGGATGACTCTTCAGAAACTTTTGATGTTCAGCCTCGAAGCGATACGCCATCCCAACCAAGTCCTCCACCGTCTGACACCAACAGCCCATCACCTTTACCCATAGCCCTGCGTTCAAGCCATCTAGAAACCTCTATGCCCGCTCCTCCTTAGACTCATAGGCAGGAGCAAAACATTCCAATCAGGCGAACTCAGTCTCATACTCGAGCACTGACATCGTGCACTGCTCCAAACTGCGGAAATCTTGGCGAAGCTGCTCCTTCACGTGAGCGGGAAAATACTTGTTATAGAAGGCCACCTTGAAATCCTTCCACTAGATGCTAACAGTGACTGAGTCCAGGAACTTCAGCCGCCTCACAGACTTCCACCACCAATCTACCTCACCATCCAATAGATAAGACGCCAACTGCACCCAATGCTCCTTTAGGCACACCATGCTCTCCAACATCTTCACCACCTTCTCTAGCCAAGCCTCGCTCTCCTCAGCACTAACCTTGCCCTTAAACGATGGCGGACGAAGCTTCGTGAATTGGTTTAGCCACGGGTCACCCGATGGCTCACTAGCACTACTCTTGTTGAATGGATGGGAGATCCCTTGTGCCAAACTTTGTAGTTCCACATGAACTACCTTTCATCCGCCTACGTCCTCTCGGGGTTTGGTCTCTTTGACAGTGGCCTTGCCCTTACGACCACGAGGAGGCATTCTGCTAGAGAAAGGCAAAGTACCTACACCACAGACAAAGCAACAACCTGAAAACCATGAAGAAACCTGGTGCAGACCCTACCATGCATGCAAAACCTATGGAGTCTCTAGACCGACACTCAAGGTATAGTGCAACCTAGTGAACATGGCTCTGATACCAAAATCTGTCACGCCCCAAATTTCCCTTCATAATTTAAAACAAATTAAATTACAAGAAATAAAAGCTAAATAGAAAATATCAAACTACTAGGAACTTGTGTATATGACTACGAGACTTTGATCTATGTGCACTATGCTAAACCTTCTGCGTGCCTGCACCTGCAACCCAAAAACACGAGAAAAACACATGAGTGAAAAAAGTCACCCAACACGCACCTCACGAAAAACAACAGAAAAACGAAACTATAATTCATTTTCCTTTAAATTCATTTCGCAAACCATTTTCTTTAAAAACCCCACAAACCAGGCCCACACCAGCCAAAACCGCAATCAGGGCTCTACTAGTCCAAAACCACAAGCAAAGTCCCTCAATGGCCAAAACTACACACAGTGAGTCAGGAAGCTCGACGCCAGGTTACTAAACTCTAGCCACAAGCAGTCCACCGAGGAGCGACCATGGCTTTCTGCACTGCCAAGGTGTGCCGCCCTGTGCTGGAGCTAGCCACTGTTCCACAATTCTCCCACCTAGAGAACCCTCACAAAGTCAACCCCTCCTTGGGAAGACTATCCTGTCTCTCAGGATGCTACCAACTATGGGGTTCGTGTCCCACCAGCACTGACCATCATAGGGTACGCCTCCTCAATGCATCCTCCACACATGATGCTGAGGAGGAAGTGTCACACCTCCACACCCAACAACACCCAAGCCTCAATGCTCACAACGACAATAGGAGTATCATACCTCCCTGTCATACCACAAGACACCTCAGCTCACGGACCACAACCCTAGCCTTGAAATGACAGTCAGGGAGTCTCATACCTCCAAGACTTGATGTCCCTTAGCCTCAGGTATCTCAGCCCCTAACCTCAACCAGGGAGTCGTGCTCGACCACTCGAGAATATCGTCACATTCCCTAGTCTCGACGACACGTCCCACACTGTCTCGGTCCGCACACAAAAAAACTAGGAAAACCATTTTCCAAATCTACCTACTCATCTCTTTTGAAATCATTTTCAAAACCATTTTATATCTTTGAAAACTCTTCCAAAACCTTGGCAAAATGGCACACCAGGTGTCCCAAGGGACCACCACTAATGGCCCACAATCTCATCTCAAAGGGACAATACAAACCAATCCAGAAACCATCGGAAAATCACATTTTATAAAAGCATTTGGGCCCTAATTCGGCATGCCGAAAAATAGGTTCGATATGCCAAAAATTCCTAGTTCTGTAGATCGATTTGGGTCGATCGATCGAATAAATTCAATGGTCAACACTCAAGCCAAAATCTATATACCGAAGATGGTTCGGTCGACCGAAATCCACTAATTTGGTCGACCGTCCAAAATTAGACGACCGAATTTTGACCAGAGGACCAAAACTGACAGAAAAATAACAAAAAATCTCACATAAAATATAAGATGTAGACCCTTGAGTCTACTCCAAATCCCAAAAAACAAAACCAAAATCCATTCACCATGCATCAAGATATAAATTCGCAAAGGCATAAGGGTGAAAACGACCCAAAACACAACCACTGCCATAAATATCCGTAAGAACCACAATAAATTCTCATAAATCATAATAAATTCGAGGAATGTAAATTTACATAGATTTCATGCAATCCTATCAATATCTACCAATTTCATGCTCACTATTCAAGGATTGGAGGTGCGTATTTGAGAAGCACTCATCGACGAACAACGTTGACCTCTGGCCAACCCTGGCGACCACGACGTCCATGAGAGCTTCCTCGACCTTTGGAGCACCCACTATGCCAATGTCGAGCCTCACAGTGCCTCTGCCTCTCTCACTTCCCTCTCTTTCTCTCACTAATGCACGAAACAGGGGAGGAAGAATGAGGTTGACAGGTGGGGAAAGAAGGGGTTGGGGAAGGGAGAAGAGTGAGGAGGAAGGGAAGCGGAGGTGTGGAAGGAGAGGTGTGCGCCCTAGGAGGAGGAGAAGAAGGAAGAAGGAGACGGGCGATGGAGGAGTGTGGCACGGGTGGCTTATAAAGCCCTATGCATGTAGTAGTTGGGAACGTGCTCACCTACGCACCTCAGCCACCAACACTCTGCACGAGCTCAACGGCCACCGCCCAACCACCAGCCACAACAACCAGCCCACAACATGGGCCCACACGGACTCACACCCGGGCCCACAGGAACAGTGCCAAGGACGCACAGGAACATGCAACAAATGGTGGCCCATGAGGCCCAAGCCCAAAACCACAAAACCACATAAACAGGCCTTGGAACAATAACACCCGTCCAGGAAAATTCATTAAGATGTAAATAATTACAAAATAACTTTTATGGGTGTTACAACTCCATTATAGGAAATGGGTTTGGGCATAACGCACTTTGATGATGTATACCTTTTGTTTAAAATTAAAAGTTGCAGGAACTTCTCATGAAAGAATCTCTATGGAGTATGTTTTGTATCTCCAAGTATGAAATCAATCAAAGGGGGTGGCATATGCCTATGCAAACCTTTGCTTCTATACATTGTAAGGCTTTGATTATGGTTATGCCATGGGTTATTGATCAATCTTTGTGGATTATTGATAAAGGTAGTTGTTCTTTTGGGATGGATCAATGGTCGAATGATGGTATACTTTTCATCAAATTTGGGCTAACTTCAGCGACTAATCTCTTGGCCATGGTGGTGGATGTCTATCATCACAAGGACCTTTATGTTGAACACATCACAAGTAATGGTCTTTCTTTCAATGATATGTGGAATGTTTTCCAAAACTTATTTGTGGATCCCAATGGAGATAAGGATAGGTTGGTTTGGACGCCACCTAATGATGGTAAGTTTTCTATTAAGAGCACTTGGCACTTGATCAACACAAACATATGTGTGGTTGGACAGTGGAAATGGATATGGTCTATTCTTCTGCCTTCTAAAATGTCTCTATTTCTCTAGTGTATTAATTGGAATGTAGTTACCGTAGATGCCAATATCTAGTCTCGTAAAGTGTCTCTAGCTTCCAAATGATCCTATTACTGTGAAACACAGGTTGAGACTTTGGATCATCTTTTGTTACATGGAGACTTGGGTAAGTAGGTGTGGTGCTATTTTGCTACTATTTTGCATGTGTGATTATAGAATGATATTACTTCTACCAATGTATTTTGGCACGAGTTGGCTAGGGGATCCTCTTATACGCATACATTGTTGGGTATTCTTCCAAGTTATATATGTTGGCATATTTGGGAGGAGAGATGTTGTAGAAGGTTTTTGGGCTATTACAGATGATGAAGATTGGTGGTCACTGCTATTATTGCTAAATGTAATCATATGCTCTCCACTCATACTTTTCACCTTATTGGAAGTGGAGGGTCCACTCTTCAACATGTCGGTTTTAGTCTTCCTAGGATCCCTAAGAAACTTTATCTTATTATTACATGGATTCCACAATTAAGGGGGGTTAAAGCAAGTGTGGATGGCTAAGCATCGTCTTCTTCTTTAGGAAGAGGGGCATTGTCAGAGATCAGAGTGAATGTGTTATCCTAGCTTTTTCATATTATTATGGTTGCATTTCTAATAATGAAGCCGAGATGAGGACTATTTGGGATCTATTGCAGATTTGTGAACAACACATGTTGATGGTTTAGGAGGTGGAATCTGACTCGAGCTTAGTGGTGAATATACTGCACAAGAAAACTCAGGTCAGTAGGAGGTGTGTCAAGTGGTTGAGACGTATTTTGAAGAAGTACCAGTTCCATATTCATCAATGTTTTCAAGAGGCAAATGGTGAAATAGACTTCTTGGCAAAGCAAGGAGGACATAGGCATCAAAATGTGATTTATCATGGTTTTGTTGACTTACCTAGAGAACTCTAGGAAATTGTAACCTAGATAGGTAGGGTGTGCCTAGTGTTAAAACTAGAGAAGGTACTTGTTAGTCTTTTTCTCCTCTTTTTTTTTCCTAAGGCAAGAGTTTTGGAGAGATGTTTTTTCAGACTAACAGTAGGATTGGTGATTGATGGATCCTATTCCTCTTTTCAAGTTTTATCATTACTTTATGTACCTTTCCATTAATAAATAAAATAATATTCTCTTTTTGCCCAAAAAAAAGGTTTGTAGATCTCCTACTTCGGATTAGGAGAAGAAAACTACCACTATTGAGGAAGCCAGTGATCTCTCAAGATATTCCGTTGAAAATTTCATAGGAAGCCTTCCTATGAAGTTCAAATGATGGAAAAGGAATTTGTAGATGCTCCAAAGAAAAAGAGTGTTGCCTTTAAAGCCTCTATCAAGTTAGATGATTTGGATAAAGAAGAAAATCTTGATCTTATTACTTACAAGTTCAACAAATTCTTAAAGAATGAAAGAATTCATAAGAAGTGGCATATAAGCTCAAATGAGAAGGAAGAAAAAGATGTGGAAGCACCTTTCTACCACAAGTGCAACAAGCCCGACCACATAAAGAGTGGCTGTCTTTTACTCAAAATGAAATCATTCAAGAGGGATAAAGAGACAAGAAAGAAATTAAGAAAAAGAAAGTTCTTCAAGCTACATGGCATGATAGTGACTCCTCAACCAATGAAGAAACCTCATCCGATGGGAAAGTAGCTTACACTTGCTTCATGACAAAATCTAGTAAGGTATCTTCTTTAAATAATGTTGATGACTTTTCTATGGATGTGTGACCATGCCATTAATGGAGGGGGGGTGCATGGGACAAGCCATGCACATGTTGAAAAGGCCACGACAATGTGGTGAATCCAAAGAAGATCTTGACTCAAAAAACACCAAGCAAAATGGAAGGATAAGGAAAATAGAGTACAAACCAAATTACAGCAATGGGAAAAAAGGGTGTGCAAGCAATAAAGAAAAAAGGGATGAAAAGATGCTGCTTTATGCCAATGGATGAGATATATTGGTCATTACGGCTAACGAAAGGATAAGGACTCCTATTACGTATGGAAAAGGTATTAGACACTCCCGTACACCCGATGAGTAGGTCTGTCAAGGCTTGATTCACTCACATGTGTGGCTATGTCAACAAGTAAATGCCAAAGGTTGTATGCCTAAGGGCAATAGTATGATGCCTTGCATGAATGCATGCTCCATAGTGTATGTCTAGAAATGGATGCTTGATGCTATACAAAATGTGAGTTAAAACATGCAAAGAGTAATGATCTGAACGTGATAAACCATGGCCATGCAAGAAAATCAAGTAAACAAGTGCTCTGCTTGCTGTTTGAACCTAGGTGAAATGCAGCAAGTATTTGTGCCAACTATACATGGCTAAGATGCATGGCAGTACACGCACACGATTCGATAAAAATAGTTGCCAAAACGATTGTAAAATTGTGTAAACACATAGTGAAAACATTCACGACGATGAAAACAAGGATGCAATGAGATTTGAATGGAAATCCACACGCTCCTCCTCCATACCCACCATGCTCGTTGGAGCTCGCCATGGCTATCACAACCATGAGTTGGACAGTGAGGTCTTAGGCTAATGCTCCTCTATAGTGACATAGGGAGGATGAGAGGGGAGAGAGGAGAGATGGAGACCATGCAATGCAAGTAAAACTGGAATGCAAATGCATTTCCATAACCCAACACTTCCTCCCATAGTGATGTTGTGTTCTACTCCCGTCAGTATGGCAAGTGGCCAAAACACAGCAGTTTCGAGACTATCAACACATCTAGTGCATCGGGAAGGTGTTGAGAAAATAGTGCACATGCCCGGACAGGCTGCACCTGGCGCTTAGTGGCCATTGACATCACACAGGTGAACCCATCGTTGGTGAGCAAAAGAAAAGAAGACAATGCAACCAAGATCAAAACCAAAGAAATGAAAATGAAAACGAACATCAAGAAGGCAATGCGAAGCAAGTGGAGGAAAGAAATATGCTACAAGAGTGTGCACTTACCTATATGGATGTGCGATTGTCCCTCTTAGTGTTGGCTCATGGAAGCTGCTCTCCAATTTGGCTACTCAGGGTGCGACAGAGGTGGTGGCTAGGCTTGGATGTACTATGCAGATACTATGGGTGAACGTGGGTTGTGGATGCTTGACTTGAGAGGTGGAGTGAAATGTAGTGGCCGATTTGTGTGTGCAAGGGTAGTGAGGGTGTGCAGGTAAGGAGGCTCAGCGGTGGTTGTGCTCAGTGGTGTTAAGCTAAAGGAGAGGTTGTTGTAAGTGTGGGGAATGGCCAAGAGGGAATTCTCATAGGAGGAGGTGTTGTTTTATAGGTGGAAGGATGCAAGAAGGCCATTGATGGATAACTAACTTATGAATAAAAGGCTTGGATTGAATCAAGAGGATTGGATTTGGATTTGAATTTTTATAAGGGGTACGATGGTCAAGACACGTCTAGACACACCTCTAGATCCATAGCAACCAATAGGAAGCAAGAAATGGGTGATCCAAAGACGATTGTACTAAACAAACCTTTGCAGCAGTTACTGATATAAGGGATTACGTGCAAGCTATATGTGTAGGTAATCCATGATACTGATACGTGGTGGTTATCCACACAGGTAATCCACGGTTGACCCACTACTGGGCCTGCTTGCTAGATCTTCGACCTATTTCTTGAGTACTTGGCCACCAATGGGTATTGGGTCTCTAAGGCTAGTGGTTTTGAGTAGGTTAATGGTGTTGGTTGGTTTAGTATACTAGATGGGTCTGTGGTTTTGGGTAGTGCCTCGTCGCAGCTAGAGCAAGCTTTTCTAGAGAAGTCTGTTGACAAGTGGCCTCAAAATCAAGTGTCTATAGGATGAATTACTTGATGTTTATTTGAAATATAAATCTTTGTATGTTAAATGCAAAAGTTTAAACAAAAAATTTGTTGATGTTTCTTTCGAAAAAGAAAAGATTTCAAATGAAAATGAAGAATTGAAAAGCAAGAATACAACATTTGAAATAGAAAATAATATTTTGAAAAATGAATTGAATATCATGAAATGCTATAATGCTCTGAACCCAGGTACGCTTCCTAAATCATAGTATCAAAGGCAATTGCAAAGATTACAGTGTAAATCTAATAATTATAACTAACTAAGGCTCACCTCTAGGAATAATGTGTAGCTAGTGGCTCCTACACGGGCACTAGAAATAGACTACACTTTCGCCTGCACCTGAAAACCAAACAAAGCACGCGTGAGTGACATCCAAGTCATCCAATATGCGCCCCACACACAAATCACAACAAAACAGCGAGAAAACACAACCTAAACTATTACAAAATGTGGTTTTTAAAAATCCATTTCAAAATATCATTTCTTTTTAAATCATTTGGAATCTCTAGTCAAAACCATGCCTTTTTCAAAAACACATATTTTTCTCAATTTATACATCTTTAAACCTTTTATGCATTCTAAGAAATCCACATGCTCGACTAGATCCAGCCTAAAACATAAGGCATTGCAGGGCTCAAAATAAAACCATATTCATTGGCTGGCAACTAGTTAAAACATGACTCTCATTCATTGCTAGAATCTTAAGACAAGGTATAAGTCTAATTCTAGCTAAAACCACACATTTTATTTCCACTTTTCTTATTAGTGTCACCTTGATTAGAGGTAACCAGGCACACAAACAGTAGATGAGGACACCAGTTCCCCTACCTCCCTACACTACCACGGTGAAGTTCCCAATGTGGGAGGACACTGTCCCAGCCCACAAGCCTCAATTTCATTTCATATGCACAGGGATACGTCTTTTCCTGACGTCCCATTGGTGACCCAAACACCTAGGTTCATACACCCATGCTTAGCCTACACCGTCTCAAAGCTCGGTAACCACAGTCGTATCTGACAAATGGGTTTCATACCAATTTGCCAATACCAACCCCTCATGGTTCCACACTGGCAACCATAGTCGTATCTAACAATTAGTTTCATTGGAGTCTCACACTCCTACCACATTGCTGACACCAATCCTTGGTGGCTCCAGAACATATTATCATTTACTTTTCAAAAATCTTGGGTTTTCTTTTCAAAACCATTATTCATTGTCTTTTCATTACAGGAAGTCACTTTCATGCAACTCTAACCCTTCCTTTGGGTCCTAAACTTAAAATCATATAAAACTGTGCATTCATATTCATTATTGGGTCTCATGCCCAAAAATATTATAAAACCATGCATTTAATCCATTTCTTTTCATTTTGGGGCCTCAAGCCAAAACCACATTCAAATTCATTTATTTGAATTTCCATATTCCTCCATGTCATCCACATGGGGGAAGACTTCATTAATACATGTCCATTGTCCCTTTAAACCATCTATTTCCATTTTCATTCACATTTATTCATATGTGCTAGGGGTCTAGTTCAACAAATCGAACTAGAATCAGTCGACCGAAGTCTCTTGATTCGATCGACCGGAAGTAGTCAATTGTCTGACATATATCTGAATTTAGTCAACCGAAATTGCACAATCATCCGAATTTCTACCAAACTTTCCCTTTCTGAGTCAAAAACGGGCGACCGATCCTCTCGTCGGTCGTCCAAAATTTCCTAATTCAATCGACTGGAGCCTTTTGGTCTTCTGAATCAATGGCTTAGGGCAAAACTGGGTAGCAAATCGATATATCGAATCCAATTCAGTATGTCATTTTCCACGATGGTTGAAAATCACCCAACTTCAGCCACTCGACTCTTCTCCTCCTTAGGAGTGACAGGCGGACACCTCAAACACACACCAAAAACCATGCATTAAACATGGATTGTAGACCTTCGAGTTTACTTCAAAACCCCCCACACCATTCACAAATCCATTAAGCATGCTTTCCACAATAAAATTTTAAAGACATGAAACTGATTACTTGGCTACTGTAGCATGCATTTGAAATTCAACCATAAATCCACGAAATTCACACAACCTATCATGATTTCTACACATTCATGCCATTCACCACATTTCCATCATTTCTACTATTTTTCATGATTTAACATGCATTTTTCATGATTTCCACCCATTTGACTCATAATACTTTATTAACCAAACAAGGGGAAAGGAAGGGGTTGCCTACCTCTCTAGGATTTCCGACGACCTACCCACACTCTGATGAGCTCTCCCCCTTCTCGTAGTGCTCCTTCAGCTCTTGGCTTCATTGGTTTGCCCTCTTCTCCTCTTGTGCCTCTCCCCGATGCCAGTGCCTCCGCCCTCTTCTCCTCCACTCCTCTTATCTTCTCCCCTCTCCATGAATCTCGTAGACCCATCCACTCCCCTATCACCTCAGGCGAGGAAGGGACGAAGCAGGGTTGGCCAGCTACACGTGTTGGCACCTGTTAGGAGTGAAAAGAGAAGAAGAGGAAGAAGAAGAAGAAGAAGAAGAAGAAGAAGAAGAAAAAGACGACACGTGGTAAAATAGTGGCACTATGCTTGGGTTAACCGAGTCCAACCCAAGTCCCACTCATACAGACGTAAGATCAAAACCATATAACCAGGGAAACCACAAATCAAGCCATACTTGAGAGAAAAAGCACTTAGCCACTAAAATATCAGATCCATTAATAAACCATATTCAAATATTATAATTAATCTTATGGTTTACAATAACCAGATAATTAGGCCCAGATGTTACATCCGACCTCCCTTACAAGAATTTTGTCCTCGAATTTCATCCCTAATAAAAGTAAGGTAATGCCTCTAGATGTTCACCTTGTGCTCCCTGGTCACCTCCTCTGTGTGATGGTGTTGCCATTGAACCAATACCAATGCAATCACCTTGTTCCTAAGGACTTGCTCTTTTCTGTCCAGTATCTGGACTACATTCTCAATCATAGATAGGTCCTCTTGCAGCTCCTCTAGCTGTATTGGTATAACTTGGGATGCATCGGCCAAACATTTCCTCAACATGGACACATGGAAGGTGTTATGTACACTATCTAACTCCAGAGGTAGATCCAATCTGTATGCCACCTCACCAACCCTCTTAGTAATCTGGTACAGTTCGATATAACTGGGGCTCAGCTTGCCTCTCTTTCCGAACCCCATTACTCTCTTGGTGGGTGACACCTTCAGGAAAATGAAGTCTCCTACCTCAAATTCTAGAGGTCTCCGTCCCTCATCTGCATAACTCTTTTGCCCCAGCTCTAGGCAGACAATAGCCTGTTCCTTATCCAGTCCACTTTGGCCCCGTACTGCTATAGATCTTAAGGCCAACTAATTGTCTCTCACTCACCTCACTCCAGCAAGTGGGTGTTTCTTAGGGTCTTCCATACAATACCTCATGTGGTGCCATCCCAATACTAGCGTGGTAACTGTTATTATATGCAAACTCGATCAGAGACAGGTGATCCTCCCAGCTATCACCAAAGTCTAAGGTGTAGGCCCTCAGCATGTCCTCTAGTGTCTGGATGGTCCTCTCAGTTTGACCATCTATCTGGAGGTCGAAAGCCATACTGAAACTCAAAATAGTACCAAACACCTCATGCAGTGCTCCCTAGAACCTCGACATAAACCTCGTATCTCTGTCAGACACGATAGACATTGGGACACCATGTAGTCTCACAATCTCTACAACATACAACTCTACCAACTTTGTTAAGGGAAGATTCACCCTCATTGGTAAGAAATGCGTCGATTTTGTAAGGCAATCCATTATCACCCAAACTATATCATTGTTTCTTTAGGTCCTTAGCAAACCTATAACAAAGTCCATCGACACATTTTCCCATTTCCATATTGGAGCATCCAGAGGCTGTAAGGTCCCTCCAGGCTTCTGGTGCTCTATCTTCACCATCTAGCAAGTTGCACACTTTGCCACATACTCAGTGATTTCCCACTTCATCCTAGGCTACCAGAAATTCCTTTTCAGGTCCTTATACATCTTGGTGCTTCCTGAATGGATAGTATATCTGGAGTGGTGAGTTTTATCAAGCAGACTATTCTTGATTTCCTTCACTTGAGGCACATACAACCTCAGGTCGTACCTCAACCCACCGTGTACTCCAATTGAAAAGTGAAGAGTGTTACTGGCTTCCAGTTTCCTTTAGATATTTAGTACAAAAGAATCATATTGCTGAGCGGCGATAATCGCCTCGATCATCCTCAAGTGAATAGATAAATTTGCCAACACAACTTTGGTAGCTCCCTGAAACTATCTCTGAGGTTTGCACTCCACTAATCCTTCCAGCAATCTCCTTTCAAAGATCATCAGGCTAGCTATGACATGAGTGCATCTACTCAAAGTATCTACAACCACATTTGCTTTCCCTAGGTGGTATGACAAGCTGAAGTCATAATCCTTAATACACTCCACCTAGAGCCTCTATCTCAGGTTCAGATCTGTTTGACTGAAGATATACTTTAGACTCTTGTGATCTGTATACACCTCAAACTACTCATCATACAAATAATGCCTCCAAATCTTCAAGGCGAACACAACAATTGCCATTTCTAAGTCATGGGTGGGATAGTTCTTCTCATGATCTTTTAACTAACGCAAGGCATACGCCACCACTTTACCATGCTACATCAGTACACACCCCAATTCGGTCCCACAAGCATCACTATAAACTGTGAAACTACCACTCTCGGAAGGTAAAGTCAAAACTAGGGCTGACACTAGACGAGCCTTCAACTCATTGAAGCTCTCCTCGCACTGCCAATCCCAGGTAAAGTGCACTTCCTTCTAGTTAGTCTGGTCAATGGTGCAACAAGCTTGGTGAAATCCTAGATGAATCTTCAATAATATCATGCCAGCCTGAGGAAACTTCTTATCTCAGTTACTGCCTTCAGTCTGGCCTAAATATTCAAAGCCTCGACCATGGCTGGGTCTACCTTAATGCCTTCTATTGAGATAATATGACCAAGGAAAGACACCTCCTCTAGTCAGAACTCACACTTGGAGAACATGGCATAGTATTGATGCCGTCTCAGTGTCTCCAGTACGATCCTCAAATGCCTTTGGTGGGTCTGAACATCTAGAGAATATACTAGGACGTCATCCACAAATATGACCACAAACTGGTCCAAATAGGGCCTGAACACCCTATTCATCAGGTCCATGAAGGCAACAGTGCATTCATCAATCCGAATGGCATAACCAAAAACTCATAATGTCCATAACGGGTGCGAAAGGCTATCTTCTGCACATCTGGTTCACTGATCCACAACTGATGATATCTTGATCTCATGTCTATCTCAGAAAACACCGATGCTCCCTACAACTGATCGAACAAATCATCAACCTAAGTAGTGGATTCTTGTTCTTAACAGTGATCTAGTTCAACGTTCGAAAGTCTATACAAAGCTTAATTGAACCGTCCATTTTAACAAACAGTACTAGTGCTCCCTAAAGTGATACACTAGGACAAATAAATCCCATGTCCAATAATTCCTGTAGTTGATTCCGAAGTTCCCTCAACTCAGCAGGAGCCATCCTATACGGAGTCTTCAAAATAGGTCCTGATCCTAGCACCAAATCAATCACAAATTCCACTTCCCTATGTGGTGGCATACTAGGCAATTCCTCTAAGAAAACATTAGGATACTATTGCACCACTAGCAAATCTTGAACTCCAAACATAAGCAGAGTAGAAATTGTCACATAGGCCAAGTAGCCCACGTTGCCCTTTGCCAACTGATGGTAGTCCTTGATTACAGATATCACCTTCCTAGGTTCTCTTGGTCTGGTACCTTGCACCACACACCAGCCCTAGCCTAGACACTCTACTAGAACTCTTCACTTGGCACAATTAATCATGGCTGAATGCTGTGTTAGCCAATTTGTCCTTAGGATAACATCACAATTTTGTAAGTCCATCAAAATCAAACTGGCCTAAAAATTCTTGTCTCCTAGCTGAACAACAATTGATCTCAGATATCTCCACGTAAACTGTGCTCTCCCAATGGAGTGACTACATCTAGGTGGAATGCCAACCTAGCTGGCCTGTTCCCAATTTCAGCAGCAAATGACTCAGGGACGAAAGAAAATGAACTCCTATAGTTGAATAGGACTTGGGCCATCCAGTCAACCACAAGAAAAAATCCCAATATCAACACATCAAAACCATAATCATAATCATAGTCATAACCAAAAATATAGTGTCGATTATACATAGGATTCGTTATTACAAGACAAGATTCACTCATATGGCCATACTAATTCTCACCTTCCACAACATCTCCTGATGGACCGGCATATGGGGTAGCAATGGAAGACACCCTCTCCTTGGTTGGCTAACGAGGCGCATCTCTCGTTGGCTTCGACGGATTGAGAAAATCCTTCTAGTAGTGTTCAGATTTTCCATAGTTGTAGCACACTACACTGTCTAAACTTCTTTGCCTGTGCCAACACTGTGCCACTATGTGCCCCTTCTTACCATAGACGTGGCAAGGTCCTGCCTTCAAGCCACTACTTGATCCCGCCTGGCTAAAACCAATGCTTTCTTCTCTACCAGATGTAGGTTGCTCCTTTCGCTTCTTCCCAGAGCTACCAGAACTCCTGGAACTCAACGCTTTAGTGATAGAAGGTCGAGAAATAGATGGTCAAGAGACAGACTTCCTTCTCGTATCCTTCTTAAGGTATTCCTACTAGAACAACTTACGATCATCCTCATAGTGGCTCGCAAGCTCAATGGCATCTGCCAAGGTTTGACATCGGAAGCCAATGACTTTGAATCTCAGTGCTAGAGTAAGTCCTTCCATAAATTTCTTAGCTCTATTCTTCTCAGAGACCACAGCCTAAGAGAACTGCTCCAGCTGAAGGAAGGACGACTCGTACTCAGCCACAGTCAAGCTTCCCTTCTTCAGGTTCCAGATTTCTTTGTCCAGTTTTTCCCTCTCATGCTCAGGGAAGAACCTGTCATAGAACACCTCTCAGAACTCCTCTCAAGAGATCATTAGCAGGTTTACATTCGGGAACTTGGTGCGGTGCATAGCCCACCACCACTGATCTGCAACGCCCTTGAACTGAAACGCTGCAACACAAACCCACTTCTCTGCTACACACTCGATCCCCTCTAGGATTTCTCTACCTTCAAGAACCAAGCCTGACACTCCTCTGGTGTGCCGTGCCTATCTATAGTTGACATGTCCAACTAGCGGAACCGCTTGACCCACGGGTCTCCTTTGGCCTCATCCTTGTTGCTACTGCCAAAGGATTGGACGAAACCTCACAATATCTCGCCAAAGTCCTGCCACACACCCCTCCAAGCACAACCCTCCCCCACCTCTAAGTCGGGCACTAGGGCCATACCGCGACTTCGACCTCGATAAGACATCTTCCTACTAGCACAATAAAAGCAAACAACATCCAAGGTCAGGTGCAAGATTCTCTACTGTGTAGTCCCATTGAGCCACTAGACCGAACGTCACCAAGCTGGTGCACTGGGTGTAACCTTAGCTCTGATACCACTTTGTAATGCCCCGAACCTAGGTACGCTACCTAAATCATAGTATCACAGGCAATTACAAAGATTACAACATAAATATAATAACTATAACTACCTAAGGCTCACTTCTAAAAATAATGTGCTGCTAGTGGCTCCTACTTAGGCACCAGAACTGGACTACACCACCGCCTATGCCTGAATACCAAATAAAGCACACACGAGTGACATCCATGTCACCCAATATGTGCCCTACACACAATCCACAGTAAAATAGCGAGAAAATACAACTTAGACTATTATAAAACGTGGTTTTCGAAAATCCATTCCAAAATATCATTTCTTTTTAAAAGATTTGGAATCTCTATTCAAAACCATGTCCTTTTCAAAAACACATATTTTTCTCAATTTATGCATCTTTAAACCTTTTATGCATTTCGAGAAATCCACATTCTCGACCATATTCAGTCTAGAATATAAGACCTCGTAGGGATCAAAACAAAACCATATTCATTGGCTGGCAATCGGTTAAAACATGACTTTAATTCGTTGCTAGAATCTTAAGACAAGCCACAAGTCTAATTCTAGCTAAAACCACACATTGTATTTCCACTTTTCTTATTGGTGTTACCTTGATCAGAGGTAATCAGGCACACAAGTAGTAGGTGAGGACACCATTTCTCCTACGTCCCTGCACTGCCGTGATGAAGTTCCTCATGCAAGAGGACACCACCTTGGCCCATAGGCCTCAATTTCATTTCATACTGTGACCATGCCGATGAAACCCTGCACGGCTCTCCTACATGCATGGAAGCACACGAGGAGGCCCGATACGGTCACAGCAAAGATAGTGAATCTAGAGAAGAAGATTGGGCTCAGAAACACCAAGGAAATATAAGAAAAGGATAAGAAAAGGAGTTACCACCTAGTCTTTTAATGGAAAGACGAGGAAAACCAAACATAAAGGAAAAATCGAAAGAAATCAAGGCGAAGAAAACATATGCATGCTCCATGCCTTAATGGATGTAGTGCACAAATCAAGGCGGGCTAGAGAAAGGGTAAGGATTCTTGTTACGCATGGGGAAGGGGTTAGGCACCCCCATGCGCCCAAAGAAATCAGTCTTTCTAGGTTTCCAACTTGCTAATGGTCTATTGGGTGTATGCTTGTCTACTCTGAATGCACATGCTTAAGGTGACCATGCCAAATCAAAGAAATGAATAAAAAAGGGAAAAAATGATAATCCGATGGACAATGTAGGAATTGCAAATGCCGCTTTACTGTACGCCCTTGGGCGATGAGGAAAATCGAGAAAATCGGAAATTCTTGAAAAATGTTGCGTAAATCAGTGAAAACTCGAAGAAATCCGAGAAAATCAAATTGGAGAAAATAATCCTCATTTGGGTCCATGTCGGCATTGTCAAGCCTATTAATGTACGCCCTTGGGCGATAGAAAACCAAATCAAATCAAAATTGTAAAAGTCGAAAGAAATCCAGGAAAAAAAAAGGGAAAATCAAGCTGGGAAAAGAGTTGAAAATGCATACACGATGTAATGAAAAAGGCATGAAAAAGTATGCATGAAAAGGGGAACAAAATGTACAAAATGCATGTGTGAGTGAAAAATGTAAATTCTAAGGGCCCTTGTGCAAAATTCACATGTTCTAAATGAAGACTGAAATTCTAAGGCTAAACCATCAAAAATACATAGGAAAACACATTTCATGTAATTTTGAAGAAATTAGGGGTCAAATGTGCAAAACTGTGCATTTTTGGTCAAATTCAAGATCCATAGGGTTCAATCCGCAATTTTGCCTGTAAAACATATGTTTAATGCAATTCTGAAGAAATTCTGGGTTAAATGTGCAAGAAAACGAGTTTATGTTTGAAAACAGGAAGTTTCAGGGTCTGACATGCAATTTCTCCCCAGAAAACATGCTTTTAGTGCGAAATTAGTGAATTTCAGGGTTTAAAATGCAATTTTTGAACACATTTGAGTATATATTTAAATTCCCAGGGTTTAATTTGCAATTATGCTAGAAAATTATGCATTCAGAACAATTTTAGTAAAGCTCAGGGTTTTTTATGCAAAAAAGTTGGACTTAAATGTATGAAAAGAAACTCAGAGGGCTTATACCAAATTTTAAAGCCTGGAAAACATTAATAAGAAAGCTAAAGGGTCACATTGCAATATTTCAGAACAAATATTATTAAAAAAATTTTAAAAACATATGCAAGGACCTAAATGCAAGAAATAAGGACCTAAATGTAAGAAAAAGATAAGAACAGAAGTTCATTCAAAAGAAAACTATTTTTTTATTTTTTTAAAGAAAAAAGAAACGACGGCCACCGACGACGGAACTCTGCCATCGACGACCGCCTGGGATGCCCTTCCGGGGCACCCCGATGCCTGATCACGCGTCAAGCTCCACGGGGAGCAAGAGGAGAGGAAGAGGAAGAGATCCAATGGTTTGGATCAAGAGCTTGATAGCTGGAATTGGCCCCCCACCTCCCGCACCGGCGACACGACTTCGACGACGGCATCGAGGAAGAAGGTGGTTCTAGAGGCTGCAATGCGGCGGCCTTGAGCTCTAGGAAGCTTGACGACACAATGAGGACTATTTCCGCTAGCTCAAAGGCAAGAATGGCATTAGTCCACTCCCTCCCGATCCAACCTACTGTCGGTGTTTTCTTCTCCAGCGAGCTCGACTATGGGGGCCTATCCGAGGCACGAAATGGAGTCTTGGCTGCTTCGGAGTGCTGGGGGTGCATCGTGGAAGGTTCTTGGATGCCTGGAGTGATGCAGCAGGGCTAGAGGCACCCGATCGAGCTCTACTACTAGTCGTCTTCTCCGACAACGGCGACGAAGCCTGATCCCGGCGAGTGGCTCCTGGATGCTTGACAGAGGCTCGAAATGGTGTCCAGAGGATCGGAGAAGCAAGAGGAGGACTGTGCGGGAAGGATCGAGCACATTGGGGCACGAATTGATCACTGAATTCATGTCCCCACCTATGTCGCCGGAAAACGACTCTGGTGACCCATGAAGCTTTGATTCTGGCCAGGGAAACCCTCTGGCTCTGCTGGAATCGCTCGGCGAAGGAAAAGGAAGACCTAGGGGATCCTTTTGGAAGAAAATTGAGGTCAATGGAGGGCATACCAAAGTTAACAGTGGAGATGATGGTCGGAGGTCGTCGGAGATCGCCGGAGCCTGCCAAAGGTGGCCTAAAACTGGGATTTTTCTCCTCCCCGAGCTTCCATTTTGCTCCTAGACCTCACTGGTTGTTCTAGTTGAGAGAAAATACCTTGGTGACTCTCCTCTCGATTTTTCCAAGCTTTTTCTCTCTCCTCTTCTCCCTTTTTTCTCTTGCAAATCGAGGGGGGGGGGGGGTGTTTATCGGCTTGCAATGGCGAGGTAGGTTGTTA
>JAMKQA010010149.1:0-29040 GCA_024699735.1 Posidonia australis | reverse complement strand
GGGAGAAAACAAGGGCACAACACATAGGGAAGAACCACAACCAAACAACTCAAACTGAATTAACCATTAATAAACCATATACAAATAATTACAAGAAATCCATGGTTTATATTAAAATGGAAAATCCAAGCACAGATGTTACAGAGAGCCACCATAAACCAAGGGATCCAGGTAGCACCATGTGAGTTGAGGACATCTTAGTCCCTTGTAGCAGGCAATGAAGGCTTCCTCGACGCTGAGGGCATATCTTCTATACACAATGTATAAATCTTGCATAAATCTTTTGCATTTAACATTGGAGAGTTCACCACCTTTTTATTTTGCATTGCTTTGCGAGGCGTTTGCCCACATTCCAACCAGGGGCATGCCAGCTGCCTTTTGAGTTGGAATATTGGCAAAAATGGGATCTTCAACCATGGGCATGTTAACCTCTTTTTGGTTGCAGTTAGGTCTTTGACTAGGGGCATGCTAGCTGCCTTTCTAAGTCAAGAAGATCATGGGGACAGTACTGCTCTTGGGAGCATGTAGATGACTTCTCGAAAGTACTTCAGGATAAGCCTGTCATTTCACAGAAGCGTAGCTACCTGAAGCGAAAGGCATGAAAAGCGGGTCACCAGAATCCAGCCACAGCGTATAACAAGTGCCAATCCACTTCAACCATGGTAATATTCAACAATGAAGAAGACATGCCCCAAACCCGCAGTAGCTCACGGTCCTCAGCAATTAGCGCAACAATCAATATTTGCAGAACATCAGAACAACACTTTGGTGTCACCATGGCAGATATGATTTGACAAATATGGCATTTATCCAGTGGGCCCCATCACATACAAGCAGTGCAAGTATTTTAATTTCCAATGTTTAAAGTGCAGAATGGCTGCAAGAATTGCATTATTGTCCTCCGCACTCTGTAGTCTTCAAGAATGCCAAGAAAAGCAAGTGCACAAGTCTTCAAGAATTCACCAGATGAGTAACTGGAAAAGCCCCTTTACCCCTTTGAAGTATGCAGAATAATCCACAAAGGGTGCGACAAGAAGCTTGCAAGCATCCAGCAGAATATCAAATATCATAGCACAGCACCAGTACAGGAATCAGAAGTTTGCAACAAGGCCCTCCCAATTTCAGAAAATTGCGAATATGCCCTAGCTTTGTCTTTGCAAACTAGCAAACAAAGCCCTTTCAGATCAGCATTCTAGCAAAGTTCCTGCAGAGGACATAACACATGCATCTCTTCAAGAACACAAGTTTTCGTGACACAGAGCCAACAGTAAGCAATTGCAGTTCTACCCTCCTAGCACAATTGCAGCCAACTTCTTTCCTGGGGGACACTCCAGGGTTTATCGCTTTTGGTTTTCTTGGTTCTCGCTCCGGGTAGACGAGATCCATTTATCCCTTCTTTCCTTGGATTTTTGCGGGCGCGAAATCCTTTTGTTCGACCTTCGACCGGGCGGTCAAGGACCTTTTTCTTTGCTTTTCTTTGATTTTCGCGGGCGCGAGATCCTTTTCTTTGGCTTCTGACCAGGCGGTCAGAGTCGACCTTCGACCAGGAGATCGAGGTCATTTCCTTTTCCTTTCCTTTGGCTTCTGATCGAGTGATCATAGTCGACTTTCGACTGGGCGGTCAAGGTCATTTCCTCTACTTGGATCTTCGTGTGTGCGAAATCCTTTTTCTTGGCTTTTGACCGAGCGGTTAGAGTCGACCTTCGACCGAGCGGTCAAGGTCATTTCCTCTGCTTGGATTTTCGCAGGCGCTAAATCCTTTTCCTTGGCTTCTAACCAGGCAGTCAGAGTCGACCTTTGACCGGGCGGTCAAGGTCATTTCCTTTGCTTTTCTTAGATTCTCGCGGGCGCGAGATCTTTTTTCTTGGCATCTGACTGGGCGGTCAGAGTTGACCTTTGACTAGGCGTTCAAGGTCATATCCTGCTCCTTGAATTTTCGTAGGCACGAAATCCAGTTTGTTGACTTTGACCAGGGGTCAATGTCATTTGCCCTCTTGTTGACTTTGATTGGGCGGTCAATGTCATTTGCCCTCTTGGATTTTCGCCGGTGCGAAATCTAGCTTGTTGACTTTGATTGGGGGGTCAATGCCATTTGCCCTCCTGGATTTTCGTGGGCACGAAATCTAGCTTGTTGACTTTGACCGGGCGGTCAATGTCATTTGCCCTCTTGGATTTTCGCAGGTGCGAAATCGAGCTTGTTGACTTTGACTGGGCGGTCAATGTCATTTGCCCTCCTGGATTTTCGCAGGCGCGAAATCCAGTTTGTTGACTTTGATCGAGCGGTCAATGTCATTTGCTTGTTGACTTTGACCGGGTGGTCAATGTCATTTGCCTTTTTGGATTTTCGTGGGCGCAAAATCCAGCCTGTTGACTTTGACCAGGCGGTCAATGTCATTTTCCCTCTTGGATTTTCGCGGGCGCGAAACCCAGCTTGTTGACTTTGACCGGGCGATCGAAGTCATTTGCTTCTCTCGGATTTTCACGGGTAGGAAATCCGATGGCTTGACCTTTTGACCGGATGGTCAAGGTCCTTGTCCCTCTCTCGTATTTTCACGGGTAGGAAATCCAGCGGCTTGACCTTTTGACCGGATGGTCAAGGTCCTTATCCTTTCTCTTCTAGGTTTTCGTAAGCGTGGAATCCAGCTGTTTGACCCTCTGACTGGGCGGTCAAGGTCCTCTTTCCCTTTTCTCTTTCGAGTTTTCGCAGGCGCGAAATCTCTTTGTTTGCCCTTCGGTCCGTGCAGACAGGGCCTTCTTGTTTGACAAATGGTATGTTTGTCATGCCCCTCTTCCCCTTGGGCTAGTATCCCCAAGTACTCGATTGACAATCATCATACTGTCTCGCGATCGGGATGAAAAGACTTGATTGACTTGTCATTTCCCACCTCCTTAGGTTGATTACCTCAATAATCCGGTTGATGAGTCTGACAACTTATCATTTTCCTGCCAGTGGTTCCCATTGTGTGTAGGATTTCTTTATCTTTTGCCTTGTTATTTCAGCGTTGCATCATGTTGCAAGCATCCACTCTTGTGTTTATCATTTCAATGTTAGCAGCAGCTTCGCATCGGCCTTCAGCATCGGCTCTTGCATTTGTTTCTCACATTGGCATCACATCTCCAGCATTTAGATCAACAGTTGCATGCATTTCGCATTTGCATTTGCATTTGGCAACAAGTCATGATTTTCGGTGCATCCGTCGGATAAGTGACTTACTGCCTACAGCAAGCACCATCCTTCTGTAACCTCAAAATCAGGTTTCTTGTCAACCCTGAGCATCGGTCTTGCTTCCTTTCGTCCCTCGACCTCGCTCAGGGAGGGGCATCTGTAGACACCTCGATTTTGAGGTGACTTATAGATAAATTTTCCAGATGTTGCTTTGGATGTGGCAAACTCAATCCCATTAGCTAAACCTACCATAAACCTATAGCAGGCCCGCAGCCCAATTAGAAATCCAGACAGGTAGGGGAGAGCACCAAGTTAGAGCATCAATGTTGAGCACCTAGCTGGAGCACCAAGTAAGAGCACAGAAGTGGCGCACCTAGTTGGAGCACCAAGGTGGCGCACCATCCTGGTGCACCAAGCTGGCGCAACAGTCACTTCTCAGGCTGCTAGCTGCTGGCTTTCCACCTCCCATGTTTGTAACCTCCACCAGCGAATATGCTTTGGAATCTGCACCAGGCTCTTTGTTTACGCGTCTGCCTGCATTCCATAGGAGTTACCCTTGAGAATTCCTATATAAGGACCCCCATAGGAAGCCATTTGGGACCCCTGATCAAGCAATCCAACTCTCTTGGAGAACCTTAAGCAAGCCATCTCTTGATCCCTGCAAACCAATCTCATTTTTTCTCAAGCATTCCCTTGTATTCTGGAGCATCTCCAGCCCTTCTAAAGCAACAAGGATCCTATTATCTTTGGTCTTTCAAGAAGGAACACCTTGGACACGGTAGGTCCACCATCCATCTTTTTATTTTTACTTAATTCCTGCACTAGATAAAACATGTCATGCAAATCACATATAATCTGATTTTTCTTGTTGTTTACATGAGAGTTTCATGATGAGATAATTACACCATGTATAAGATGGCCAACATGTTAGAATCTATATGTAAAATCTGCATTTTGATATTTCTGTAAAACTGTCTTTCTTCTCTATTTCTTTACACAAGGATCCATGATTCATACACGTACACACTAGGGAATATGCAACAAATCTAGTCTTTGTACATTCATCTTTTACATATGGTTGTTAAGTTCACTCATTCATGTTTTATTATATCTTTTAGAACCCCATGCAAGTATTTCAGCCATGAACCCATGATTTGATGTGATTTGGAATTAAATGATAAAAGATATTCATTTGTTATTGTTTCATCATGTTTTAGTCTCTTATCATTTGTATAAACTAATCTGGGTTAAGAAAAATCACTTATCTCTGAAATCTGGACCAGCTTCTGAACCAGACTGCAGTCTGATTCAGGATTTCTGGGGAGCACCATTCTGGAGCACCAAAGTGGCCCACCAAACCAGAGCACCATTCTGGTGCACCAGACTGGTCAGAGAACAAATTACCCTCTTTTGCATCCCCATCTGCATGGTTTCCCGGATGACTTTGAGTCTGATTCTTTTGGAGCTGATTCTCTGATATTTCATGATTTTGCATGCATGATTTCAACCTCAAATGATATTGTTTTCTAAGTTGTTTTACACTTTGTATCTTTAGCCCATGGCTAAGTCCTGGTAGCCTTTACTCCAATATGGAGAATCTTATGCATCAGCCTATGATCCTGGAGACATGGCTGAACCTTGTTGCATTCATTTAGCATGAATAGGGTGTGATCTTGTGTGAGGCTATTAGCCCTTGAGCACAAGGTCCATAAATCTTCTCATTCTTGCATATCTCTAGATTTATAAAGTATGTTTTCTGAGTTTGCAAGGGATTTTGCATCACACAATTTCCTAAAATGCATTTATATCTGTCATTGCACTGCATAGATTTCTATATTTTCTTTGCCACATCTTTCTGGCCCGCACAGGAGCACATAGGTGTCGCACCTGACTGGAGCACCAGTCTGGCGCACCATACAGGCACACCTACTTGTTTTCTGTTACACACAGCAGCTTTTTACAAGGCTTTTAGCATGTTTTCCTGTTTTGATTTGCTTCTGGATTCTTCTGGTTTTCTTCCCTGATACACCAGGAAGACCCAACTCTATTTTCAGACATTTCCATGCATGATAGATCACATTTGGCATATAGTAAAGCAAGGATGAAAATCACTCAATGTTGTTAGATCTTTTGATCATATCCGTGCAACATCCTTGCACCAGAGCTTATCCCATTACACAAGTGACATTTCTGAGCATTAAGACACACCCTACACTCCATGCACCCTTATTTTAGCATAAGACACCACTCACTTAACATGGCATGGCATATCGCCCTCGGGCGTACATAAAAGTCTGGAAAGCCGACATTTCATTTAGGCAAACGAGAAACCTATAGAAAGATCGATTTATCGGGCGCACGAGGGTGCTTAACACCTTCCTCATGCGTAACAGGGATCCTTACCTATTTCTGGTTTATGACCTGCTTTTCATTGGTTTATTTGCATGATTTATATAGTTTTCCTCGTCTTCCTATTTAATAGACTAGGTGGCCACTCCTGCACTTATTTTATTGTTTTTGCCGTGACTTTGCTGACCCTCGCGCATTTGGCCTTTTGCATCAAGCCCGAGGCTGTCACCGACATGGTTACACCATGCCATTTCAAATCACTTTCTTTCTTTAAATCTCATGCATTTTCAACACTTTATGATATCGAGAAAACTATATCCTCGACTAGATCCAGCCCAAAACCACAAGGCCACACATGGCTCAAAACTCAACACACATTAGTTGACATTGACTAGAACCTTGAGTCTCAACTCGTACCGAAACCTAGCTAAAACTCTACGCCAAATCACAGTTCGATTCCAGTACAAAACCATATACTCATTCACGTTCATTTTCAATATTGTCACCTTGATTAGAGGCGACCCATCCACAAGCAGTCAGTGAGGTCACAACCCCTACCCTACTACATTGCTACGATGAACTTTCCCATGCATGAGGACACTGCCCCAGTGTACAAGCCTCAACATTTAATTTTCCTCACATATGCATGAGGATGTCTTTTGCTGACGTCCCTTAGTGTTCGGTCACCAGGGTTTCCACCTCTAGGCCCAGCCAACACCATCTCATATGGGGTACTCTAGTCTCTTTCAACCACTCCAAACCTCGACAACCACAGTTGTATTTGACAACTGGTTCCATTGGAGTCTCATGCTTCTACCAGATTGCCAACACCAAACCCACGTGACCTCAAACCACACAAAAATCTACTTTTCAAGACATGCGATTTTCTTTAAAAATCACTTTCAAATACTTTTATTACAGGAAACCACATTCAATAAATCATCCTTCTACTCACAGGAGGATTCCATCAAAATCTTACATGCCATAAATCGTTTAAAACCATTCACTTTTCAAGTACATGGGACTTATGCCCAAAAACACCTCAAATCATTCATTTCTTTATCATGGGAATCATTCCCATGATTTGAAATCTCATTATGTGGATTACTCTTAAACACATGTCAAAACCATCATTTATCAAAATCCCCTTTATAAGGCTCTAGGCTTTGGTTCGGCATACCGAACCAAAACGACAGACTGAATCTGGTTCAAAGACCCAAAATAGTCAACTGAATTTCGGAACGGTCGTGCAAAATTCCTTGGAACGGTAGACCAATACATTTTGATTGTTCAAAATAGGTATTTGGGGATAAACTGATAGAAAAATGGCATACCGAACCAAGTTCGGCACACTGAATTCTGTGAATTCTGAAAAACACCCCAAGCCATAAGGCTCTTGTTTGTCGAAATGAAAGCTACCAGTGGACCTATCTCCAGTGAACAACAAATCTCACAAAATTCACCAAACATAGGGCTCTAAGTTCACTGCCATTCGGAACAAATTTCATCCAAATCCATTAACCATAGTTCTTGGAATAAAATCACAAACACAGAGAGCTCAAAAATGATCACTGTAGCACATTCAACATTTGACTACCAAAAATCCATAATAAATCACCATAAATCACAAACATGGCATAAATCATTCCTAGGCATGCATTTCTACTCATTCATACCATTTCATGATTTTATCATGCTTTATTCATCATTTTTATACCCATTACTCATATCACATAAATGAATAGGGAGGAGGGACGCATACCTCTTCAGCAGGCTCTCCTATCCTTCGATGGGATCCAAGCTTCCTTGGCCATCGACGAGCTCCAGCAACACCTGCCCTCTCCAGTGCTTGGCTCGCACCACCCACCTTTGGCCCTCTCTTTATTTGGCTCATGCTCCTCGACTAGTTTCCCCTCTGGTTCGAGCTACGGATGCCCTAAGGCCATGGCCTCCACCTCCCTTTATCTTCTCCTCTCCCCTGCCACCCTCGAATCCTGCTAGCCACCAATAGCTTTCCACTTCTGGCAAGGTAGAGACAGGACAAGCAGTGTAAGCTTGTGAGTTTGGGGAAGGAAAAAGAAGAAGGAGAAGAAAGAAGGCACATGAAATGGTCACTGTGCATGGTTTGATCAGAAGCCAACCAAAATTCCATGCACACTCTAGAGCCACAACAAGCCAAAATGCCATACACCTATGAAAACCAAGCCAACACAGCCACACAGAGAGAAAACACACACAATGGGCCGAAAAGACTATGATTATCCATTAATAAACCATATACTCAAATATTACAATATTCTATGGTTTACACTAATTTGGCTAATCAAACACAGATATTACACACATCAGTGAGGATTTAGTCTAACATCTTCCACTTATTAACTGATATTTTACCCAATATTTAGGCATGTGGAAAATATGCGTTTAATTTCTTGATGTAGCTCTAGAATTTTTCATACGAAAATCTCTTCTTTTCTAGCACAATTATTCTGTTTCCCCTTTTTTTCCTAGATTCTACAAAATTTACACAAAACACCTCGAGTAACATTATTTATATACATTAATCAATAAATATGGAAATAAAATATGTATGAGTTATGAGTTAATCAAATGCCCCCATACCAATCTTTTGCTAATCCTTGAGCAAAATTGACTTTAACATATGGAAAATAAGAAAATCCTAACTCACTTTCACAGGAATCGTGATTATACTTAGCATGTGCAACAAGCCTTTAAATGCCTATGTTACCGTAGTAGACAAGTGGTGTCTCATGAGGGTTTATAGCAGAGCTACCCACAAAATTTCAAAAGAAGAGAGGTCAAGGAATAAAGAAAGAGAAAAATAAAGAAAAGGAAAAATCTATAGTATCCACATTAACCTAACAACTAAAAAGATCCAAAGTTCCCAAGTGTATTAATCCTTCATTTTACTTTTGCTAAGAACCCTTATCTTGTTATCATAGAGACTCTATCTTATTTTTCACATCATCTTCTTAAACATTTACTCATATGTACATTTTTTTTATGAAATAGACCTTAACATGGGTTTTCAAGTCCAATCTTACCACCTTAGTAGTTTTATTTCATTTGTTGGTGTCTTGCTTTCTTAGACTTCATTTTTAGCTACTCTTTTAGCAAGCTTTTTTTCAATGGATCCCAAATCAGATGGTTTTAGGTTACCAGATGTGAAGACACCCCTAAGAACTTAATCACTCAAGTAGCTAAGGCCTTAAAGACAAGACTTTTATTTTTTTAATCCTCTAATCACCTTTTTACGTGAATACAAATGCTTACTGAGGCACGATATCCAGTTACTTAGTGATTATTGGATGTTATTATTATTATTATTATTATTTTCTCCTCTAATCACCTTTTTACGTGAATATCAATGCTTACTTAGGTGTGATACTCAATTACTCAATGGTTAGAGGGTTTTTTTTGAATTGCTAAGGTGTTTTAGGTTTTCCATTATTCCCCACAGCTATGGACTAGAGTGAGTGCATGATAAGGTACATATGAGTTATTAATATTTCAAATGAAGCTATTTTTCTGATTTTTTATCTACTCCTTGAATCATAAGTTTCTCAATTACTCACTATTATAAACTTCAACACTCGGTTACTTATTCACTCCTAATTGATTAGACTAATGTGGATAATTCTTTTTTTTTTGAAGAAAAACTTAAGCCAAATGGCCTAAAAAAACTTTTTTTTTGAAGAAGAAAAATGAAAAGTCACCCAACAACTAAAGAAAATGAAGAAGACACAGAGAACATTCTAATTAAAGAAAATGAAAAAGACATAGAGAAGACTCCCCCTACACTTAAACCATGCATTGTTCTCAATGTATGTAATAGACAATGCATGTAATAAATGATATTATTAATAAAATAAAGTAATGTTAGAACAATGATACCTGATTTGAAATAGAGTACTTCTGCTACTAAGAAAAGAAATGTTATGTACAGTTTATACATATATACATGATATGACTACTACTTACCCAAGATATTGAGAATCATGAAGAACCATACCCTCACCTTCCTTTTCAGTGGATAATTCCAAGAACGGTTTTAAATGTTGACCATTGACTTTGAAAATTTCATCATTCTTTGGATTCTCAATTTCTATAGCTCCATGAGGATGTACAACTTTCCCCAAATAAGGTCTAGTCCATGATATGACTACTACTTACCCATGATATAAAATCATAAAGACATAAAGGTCAAAACGAACCAAAAGCTACCACACTCATAAACACGCCATTATTGGCCAATAAATCACCATAAACTCATGAAAACATTAAACAACTAGATTTCCTATAATCCTAGGCATTTACTACATTGTTCATGCTTTCTACAAGAAATTTGAGGTACGTACCTCACGATCGTTAGCAAACTTTTGGCTGACCTACCGCACCACTGGCAGCCACCTCAACTTCCAAACGTCCTCAGCTACTCCTCATGCTCATGCACCTCCAAGGGAGAAGTCCGGGGTCCCTTGGCTAGCTCGATTGCCACATCACCCTCCGTCGCTCTGTCTTTCTTACTCACTCTAACACGCACGAGGGCAGGGAAAACAAGGGGAAGGAGAAGGGAAGTAGTGGAAGGGAAGGCATGGGCACGAGGGTGAGGAAAGAGGGGAGGGGAGAAACTCCAGCATCGACCGGTCTCGAGCTTGGGAACGAGGGAAGAATGGCTGGGGAAAGGAGATGGCATACGGAAGACTTCGGCCCGTCGCTCTTGTCTTATAAACATGGGAGAGTTAGGTGCATGCATCCAACAACCCATGCATGCACACACATGCACATTGGTATTTCCCAACCACCTACCAACCTTCCAAGCACGAGCTCCAAACAATCAACACCTACACGTCCACATATACAGGAGCATAAGCACAGTGTCTCCACTAAAGAACAAGGCACATAACAAGTCAAACCACGAGGCCAAAGCACAAAACTACCAAATTATTGAAATGGCCTTGTGCTAGTAACACCGGCCTATTATAAAATTCATTAAAAATGTATATTTACAATCAAATGAATTTTTGAGTGTTACATCCTAACCTCCTTACAAAAGGATTTTGCCACTGAAATCACTAGTAGTCGAACAGATACAGATACTGGGCTAGGATGGCATCCTTGCGCTCTCACGTGGCCTCCTTGGCTCCATGATGTCGTCATTGCACAAAAACAAGTGGAATCATCTTGTTCTACAACACCTACTCTTTCATGTCGATGATCTAAATGATATCCTCCACAAAGGCCAAATCCTCTCGGAGCACCTCTGGCTGAACAGGAATCACTTGAGATGCGTCAGCCAGACACTTCTTCAACATTGAGACATGAAATACGTCATGCATAGACAATAACTCTGGTAGTTAATCAAGCCTATAGGCCACCTCACCAATCCTCTACGTGATCTGGTATGGACCAATATAGTGAGGACTCAACTTCCTATGTTTCTCAAACCTCATCACTCCCTTGGTCAATTACAACTTCAGGAACATATAGTCTCCCACCAAAAACTCCAACAATCTCCACCTTCGATCGGCATATCTCTTTTGTCGACTCTGTGTAGCCACTAGCTTGCTACAGATCAGATCTACCATGTCCACATACAATCGCACAATCTCAGGACTAAGCAACTAACGTTCACCCACCTCGCTCCAACAAATGGATGATTTGCATGGCCTACCATACAATGCTTCGTACAACACCATCCCAATGCTCGAGTAATAACTGTTATTGTAGACGAACTCAATTAGTGATAGGTTGTCCTCCTAGCTCCTTTGTAGATCTAAGGCACATGCTCTAAGTATATCCTTTAGTGTATGGATGGTCCTCTCTGTCTAACCATCCGATTGAGGATGGAAAACTGTACTGTAGTTGAGCACCATGCTGAAAGTTTCCTGTAGGATCCTCTAGAACCTTGAGGTAAACCTTGTGTCTCTATCAAACACAATGGACATAGGAACACCATGCAAGTGAACAACCTCTGACGCATACTACTCTACCAACCGGTGCATCAAAAGATTCACCAAGATAGCCAAGAAATGAGCAGACTTGGTTAGACGATCCACGATCACCCACAAGGTGTCATTCTTCCTCTGAGTACATGGCAAACTAGTCACAAAGTCCATGGAGATGTGTTCCATTTCCACATGGAGTTGTCCAAGGGCTGCGGAGTTCCTCCAGGTCACTGGTACTCTACCTTGACCAGCTGGCAAGTTGTGCATTTCACTATATGGTCAACAAAATCTCTCTTCATGCAAGGTCTCTAAAAGTTCCTATTTAGGTCTTGGTAAATCTTCATACTCCTTGGGTGAATGACGTACCTAGACCGATGAGCTTCACCCAACAATCTTTGCCTAGCCTCCTCATGTTGGGACACATATAAGCGCAAATCATATCTTAGCTCTCCATATGCCTCAATATAGAAATGAGGCTTTCCACCAGCCTCCAACTTCTCAAAGATAGCATGAACAATTGGATGTAGTTGTTGACAGGTGACAATAAATTCCATCGGCTTGGGGCAGACAAATAGGTTGGCCACTCAGGCACCAACTATTCCCCAAGCTTGCCTTTTAGGCCTGCAACCCATTAGTTCCTCCAACATGGTCCACTCATTGACCATTAGGCTCGCCATCACGTGTGTATGTCGAATCAAAGCATCGGTAACCACGTTGGCCTTCCCAGGGTGGTAGCACAGACTAAAATCATGGTCCTTCAGATACTCCACTCACCTACGCTACCTCAAGTTGAGGTCCCTCTGAGTGAAGATGTACTTTAGGCTCTGATGATTGGTGACGACCTTAAATTGTTCTCCATATATGTAGTGTCTCTAGAGCTTAAGGGCAAACACCACGACAACCATCTTTAGATCATGGGTCGGGTAGTTCTTCTCGTGACCCTTCAGCTAGCGAGAAGTATAGAAGTGGTGGCTTCATTGTAGCCACTAGCATCAGAATACAATCCAACCCCACACCACTAGCATCACTATACACCATGAAGCCACCACTTTTAGAAGGTGGAGTCAACATGGGTGTAGATACCAGATGAGCCTTCAACTCATTGAAGCTCGCTTCATAGTCATGGGTCCAACTGAACAGGACTCTCTTCTTAGTCAACTCTTTCAAAGGTACTGTTATGGAGGAGAAATCCATGATGAACCTCTTATTGTAGCTTGTCGAACCCAAGAAGCTTCGGATCTCCATCACTATCCTAAGTTTCTCCAACTACTCACTGCCTCTACTGTGACCGGGTCTACTTTGTTGCCTTCTATAGGAATCAAATGGTAGAGGAACATAACCTCACTTAGCCAAAACTCACACTTAGACTTGGCATACAGTTGATGTTGCCTTAGAGTATCCAACACTACCCTTAAGTGCAAGGCATGAGTTTCTACATCCAGAGAATAGAATAGTACATCATCTACAACCACTACCACAAACTAGTCTAGCAAAGAACTAAATATTCTATTCATTAGGTCCATAAACACAACTAATGCATTGGTCAAGTCGAAGTACGTAACTATGAACTCATAATGCCCGTACCATGTCTGGAAAGCAGTCTTCTGAATGTCTGAGTCTCGTTTCCTTAATTGGCGATACTGTGACCTTAGATCAATCTTTAAAAATATAGAAGCAGACTACAGCTAGTTGAATAGGTCATTAATGAAAGGCAATGGGTAATTGTTCTTCATCATTATCTGGTTTATCATCCGATAGTCAATACACAGCCGAAGAAAACCATCCTTCTTGCAGACGAACAAGATAGGTGCTCCCCATGGAGAAACACTAGGCCTAATAAAACTCTTGTCCAGCAACTGGGTCTTAAGATCTATCAGCTCCATTGGTACCATACATTAGAGAGGCTTTGAAATAGCACCAAACTGTGGAGCCAACTCAATCGAGAACTCTACTTTCCTATATGGTGGCATGCTAGGCAAATCATTAGGGAATAAGTCAAGATATTCACAAACTACAGAGTTGTTGTGGATGGATTTTGGGGGTTGATGGAGAGTTGTCGCTGTATCCACTCACGTTGATAACCCTTTGTGAACGTCACTTATCCTTCGCTTGTGATGTCGGCTGACAAGACGCCTACGAGAGATGTGGTGGCTCTTGGTTTACTAAGTCGATGGCAGGATGCTGCCTAGTGATGTCCTCGTGCTTTGTAGTTTTCCTTCCCTTCAAAATAAACAAAAAAAGACAAAAAATCTAGATTAGACTAGGTGTAATAAACGAAATTAGAAAGATAAAAATAAACAACATAAATAATAAACAAATACTGACCAGGGATTGTCCCCGTATGTATATGCCATGAGCTATATTATGTCATGCAATGGATCATGTAAATCAAAATGCATAAAATTGAAAGATACTCTCTTCACCCTCTTGCGCTGTGGAGTGGATGGGAGAAGTGGAGGCCTGACGGAGCTTTAGAGTTGTGCTATGACTTTTTGATAAGAGATGATCTTTGGGATCTGGATTACCACGAGGGACTAGGACAAAGCAAGGGCTATTGATTTCCCTCTCCTTCTCTAAGGATCTCTCTCAAACTCAGTTTTGACTGGCTTCTTAGGATTTCTGAATTGCCTCCCCTCAAACTCTTGACCTAGGAGGTTTAGTTATGGAGTTTGGGAGCTCTAGATCTCATCAATGACGAGTGGGAGATCAATGGCCAGGATCAAACTTGCTAAAATAATAAAAATTAACTTTTTAGATCTTGTCACCTATTGAAATGGCAACAAAATCTTGGAGTCGCCCATATAGGCGATGAATCTATAAATTCCAGTTTGGTTAGATGTGTTGAATCTTCACTCGAATGGCAAGATATTTGCCACGTCAACTAGTCACTTGTCCACATGGCGTCGAGAAACTAAAAAGGCATAATTTTGCAAATTAAGATCCCAAAATATCCTCATGCAAATCTATTAACCAAATAATGACCAAATCACTGATTAAAATCATCTTCGTAATAGAAGGATATTAAATAAATTCCAAATTTAATTTAACTCAAAAAGATATGTAAATCAATTTTGAAAATTTAAATCTCCAATAATTACGAGAAAAATCAGTCAAAATCAATGCTATATTAAATTAAACCTAGATTGGCAATCATCTAGATATTTTGGGTTTTATCTTTATTTTTGGGGAATATCTTTAATTAAATATAAATTATAACATTAAAATGTGATAACTTATCATAAAAATCTCATTTTGGTGAAAATAAAGATAACTAGTCTTAGTTATCAAGTCGTCTGAATTTCAATAATTTTCTGGAATTATTTAGCATTTATAGGAATTTATATGATATGCATTTATTTTTAAGTGTTGGAAATTATAGAAATTATAATAATTAGGGGGAAAATCATGATAATGTTTATAAATATCCAATAAGTCATATTGATGCCTGGGATGACAAATTACAAGGAGAGAGAAACTCAAGGTGCTTGTCACCTATATTGATGGCGCCTTGACATCTTGTTGTTGGCTCAAGCAGCGACAAGGCATGTTGCTTACTACGTAAGTGTAGACACCTCAATTTTGAGGTCACTTGACAGCAAGCTCCTCTGGATGATGCTCTGGTTGCGACCATTCAAAACCATAGCCTAATCATGCCCACACTTGCCCACTCTTACCCAATTAAACTTGAAAACAAACAAATCAAATAAAATCCACTTAAAATCAAATTAATAAAACAAAAAAAACCCTAATTAAGTAAAATCCACTTAAAACCCAATAAAAAACCTAATTAATCAAATAAATACCCTAATTAAGTAAAATCAAATTAAATCGATTTAAAACCTAATAAAAACCCTACTTAATCAAATAAAAACCCAAATTAAGTAAAATCTAATTAAATCCACATAAAATCCAATAAAAACCCTAATTAATTAAAATTCAAAATCCTAAATCAATCCAAAAACCCTAAATAAACAAAATCCTAAATCAATCCAAAAACCATAAATAAACACAAAAAACCTAAATTTAAAACATAAAACCTTAAATAAACACAAAAACCCTAAAAAATCCCAAAACAAAAGAAACCTAAACTAATCAAAACCAAAATTAAGCCTTAAATCACAAAATTAGGAAATTAAATTAAACCCATAAGGCCCAATTAAAATCCTAAAATTAAAACCCTAAAAAGTCCTAAAAATCCAAAATAAAAACCAAAACAAAAATCAAAATAAAAATCCAAAACCCTAAGCCCATTAAGGCCAATACTATTTCGTTTAAGTATTCAATTTCAAACTTTAGAAATGTCAAAAATAATTCTGGCAACCCTATTTTTCCAGCGAGCAATTCCAAGATATCCGGAGCATATTACAGCCTCCGTGATCTTTGGCCAACCTCCACCAGCTCACGCCCGATCCAACGACGTTGGTTGGCTGAAGGGAGGAGGATCAACGATAGAGGAAAGCCTCGCCGGAATATAAAAAGGGCTGGCTGTCGACGAAGAAAAAGAAAAAAAGATTTCAGACCTTCAGAGTTTGATTCATCCCCTTCAAACAATCCAGAATTTTTCTCCATTAACCACCAACTTGCGAAGCCATCCAATCCCAAGTCCTCAAGCCCATAGTAGCCTCTTCTCCCCAATCAAGAGCGTTGCCGGAGGAGTCCTTGCCGTTGACCTACCGCTGGAGCTTGTGGGAACAACCATTCAGGTACTTTTCTTCCCTCCCTCTTCATTCCAGAGCATGCCCCCTTAGATCTTTTAGGTTTCTGGGTGGTGCCACGGCAAAGTCAAGCACCCTATACGTCGCCGGACCCCATTCCGGTGGTGGGTTCACCACCATCGGCGGACAGAGGGAGGCCCCCAAGGCTCCGTCCTTCCTCTCCTCCTCTCCTCTTCTCCTCCTCCTCCTCTAGTGTGCCCCTACTCCGGAGAAAGCCAGGCAGACTGCCAGAACGCCACCACCATCGCATCTCCCCTGTCACCGTCGACCCACGTCGACGAAGCGCTGTGAACCCCCAAGCACCGCCGCAACACTCGCACACTCCCCCGACGATCCACAAGCTTCCACGAACCCCGGAAGATCCTTGCCCCATCGCCTGGACCGCTGCCATGCTCCGATGACCCAACACTACCGTCGCCATTGACAGGGGAATGGGGAGGATGAATCCCTTGCTCATGAAGCCGCCTATTGCCTCCGGAACGTTCGCTGAGTCTCCTCAGAGCTTCCCCGAGCTTCATCATGCCAAGCAACCACCTCCAGATGCACTGCAGTAGTAGCCCGCCATCGCTGGAGAAGACGTCGGCGAGGGGAGGTCGACAGGACGCTCCGACCATTGGAAGCTCGATCGCCACTGTTGGAGCCTCCGCACATCTCCTCCTCATGCTTTTCCCCACCTCTGATATCCGATCAGGCATCCAGAGAGGCTCAGATGAGTCTCCCAAGCCGTCGCCGCCGACGATCTTCGAATCGCCGGTGGTGACAGTTTAATCTTTTTTTAATTTTCATTTTAAAATAAATTAATTATTTAATTGTTACGCTTCAGTCCTTTTTTATTACATATGGGTCCAAACATTTGCAGTTTAGTCCCTGTAGTTTTAAAATACATTTATTTCCTTTATTTTCTCTGTGAGTTTTGCATGTGACCCCTTGAAAGTTTATTTTTTAATTCAAAACACATTCATGCAAGTCTTTATCACTTCTCGATCCCTGTAACATGATTTCTTTACATTTAGGTCCAGAACATTTGCATATAATCCTTGAAGCTTTTTAAAATAAGTTTTCTCTATGAAGTTTGCATTCTGATCCCTGAAGATTCTACAAATCACACTATCCTTCATCAAAGTTGAATTTTCTCTAAGATTTGGTCCTGAAAATTTGCATTTAGCCCCCAATACTTTAAAAAATGAGCTTTCTTTGTGAATTTTGCATTTTAGACCTCAAGAAACTTCATAATTGCTCTCACCAACATGAAAGCCTCATTTTGTCACAATCAAATCCTGAACTTTTGCAGAAAAGTCCTTGGATTGACATTAAATCAATTCCGAGCATAAAATTTACATTTTAACCCTTAGATTAATTCTGAATCCATCATTTAGGGTTTTAAATGTTTTCTTTCATGTTTTTGGGACATATTTCACTCATTTCACCTCATATTCTACATTTAATCATTGATTCTATTTAAAGATCATGTTTTCACTGAGATTTGATCCTTATCTTTACATTTTGGCCGTATTTGCACTCATGTGTGAATTTTGTACTTTAGACCCTGAAATTTCAAGAAATTATCTAAGTGCAATTTTTACATCCCTGTGCCACATTGACATTGGACCCATCGTTTGCATGTTAGGATAGATGTTATGAGCATATTTTTCATCCAGTTTCTCAGTCTTTTTCTGTGAATTTTGATTTTTGGCCCCTATGTTTGTCCCGTATTTCGCTTACATCTTTTTATTGATTTTCTCTTCCTTGCTTCTAGCAAATAACATCTTCTAGACATTTGGCACACATTTTGACACAACTTAAGCCATGCATCACTCCCATGCAAGCATTTATCACATCTGGCTAGGGAAATGATCAAATTGCCCTTGTGCATCCAATTCATGAGCGTGCATCTCAGTCTTTGCACTCAGTCTTGCATAGTCCATGTCTAAGTCATTCTTTAGAGTTTTTACACATTTGGGCACTTATCCATGCATTTCATATCCTTTTTCCTCTCATTTGCATTTAGTGAGCTGACATCTCATGCCTTCGTGGATTTCTTTCTTCACATTGTCTTCAGAATTTCTTATCCAATATCTGATTTGATTTGTTTTAATCCTACATTTCAGATTTTTGATTTGATTTGGATTACATCGCCCGAAGGCGTACATTAACAGGCCTGAGGGCCAACATTGTCCCCACTACAGATTATTTTTCCCTTTTTGATTTTCATGACTTTCTCCATGTTTCCGATTCACTTTGTCTTTAGAGTTTCTTATCCGATATCCGATTTGATTGGCTTTAATCGTACATTTCAGATTTTTGATTTGATTTGGGTTTCATCGCCCAAGGGCGTACATTAACAGGCCTGAAGGCCGACATTTGTCCCTACCACGGATTATTTTTCTCCATTTTGATTTTCATGACATTTTCATGATTCCGAGACTTGGGTTGTCTTGGCTTGTCATCTTTTTGATATCATTATGTTTTCCAGAAGCGTTCTTTAACAAAACCTCGTCATTTCATGTGATTTTTTGCGATTTTGTCAATTCATGTGAATTTCTTCGCAGTTTTCACACATCGTCTTGCACATACATCCAGTCCTGTCATGGCATATATATTAGCATGATTAGAGCATGATTTAGGTTTAGTAAACATCCATCTAGCCTTTAGCAAGCAATTAGACTAGAAAGACAGAGTTTTCTTGGGCGTACAAGGGTGCCTAATTCCTTCCTCGTGCGTAATAAGAATCCTTACTCATCCTTTGGTTAGCAGACATCCAGCCTTCACATCTGCACCTCATGCTTCCAATCTTTTTTGTGGTTTTCCTCGTCTTTCCCTTAAAAGACTAGGTGGCGACTCCTCTTTTCTTTTTCTTTTATCTTTCCTTGCGCCTTCGCCATCTTGGCATGGCTGTGATCTCCTTCCCTCTAGTGTGACTCCATGCTGGGACCTCCTTGGGTCGGCATGGTCACAGTAAACATCCTAGTCTTTTTACATTTTACCCCCTGTCTTTTATCTTAACCATAGAGATGCATTGAAAGTCCAAAAAGTCTTCAGAAATCCCACAAAATCATAAAAACTTCTTTTTTTAAGATCAAATTACACAAATATACCACTAATTTGAGTAAGACGGGAGTGTTAGCTCTACTACAACTGATGACTCACACTGAAAATGTTCAAGGGGCTCAAACTTGCCACTAGCTCAAATGTGTTAGCTCTGTGATAGCTAACAACCTTAAAGCAAGTAAAATCATAAATGTTTTTAAGGAAGTCGTAGGAAATCTGGAAAATATGTTATAGATCCTTAGCCAAGTGATCTGGGAAGCCTCAAGATTCCTATACTACATGAACTCTCACAAATGCGAAAATGGGATATCTACAGATGCCCCTCCTTGGAGTTGATCTTGGAACAAGATAACTCCAAGGTAAGAATGATATCCCCATAAAGCATTTCCTAGAATAGGGAGCTTACTCTCGAGTAAGCCGCCACAAGGCTCTAAAAAAAGACAACACCTTTTGGTTTCGGGACATGGTCACACAACCAAAAAGGTGAGAACCTACCTGGTTTCGGTAGATTGTCATAAAACTAGGTGGTGGGTAAAACTGAGTTTCGGGATGTGGTCACACAGCCGAGTGGTTTAGTTAAACTAAAATTGCCATCATATTGATGGCTCAGGCATGAAGGGGTCAAGTCGGTTTCAAAGCAATGTGTCGTAGCCGATGTTGAGACCATGTAAATCATGTAATGCGGTAGAAACTAAGGGATGATCGTGGGGAAATTACCTTATCACCAGTTGAAAAGAAAACGCTAATTGAAAGAGATAATTGTTTGTGGCTTCTTGTTTCTGAGCTTTCTCTGATTGGAATGTTTGACTGGATAGGTGGGACTTGATTGGGCTTTAAGAGGATCACAAGTTCAAAGGGTTTCTAACACACTTGAAGAACATTTCTTCATTAGCGCTCCACTTCCAATGCATGAATCCTAAATGCACGGATGCATGGTTCAAGCACATAATGCGGATGCAAAGGTCAACACACGATGCAATAAATAATCCAAATGGCAGGTTAGGCTGACAGGGTATGGGTGGTCTGTAACCATATAGACATATGCAAAATGCATGAATGCATTTCATTGTGGTCTAGTGTTTTCTGTCTTCGAGTGTGACCAGCACTCTTGGGAAAGGAGTGTCGTCCTACAACTCAACTTGATAATAAAAGGAGTTCTATGAGTAAAGAACTGAGTGAGGGAGTAAACCCTTCCTTTACCAAACTAGGGTTTGCCTCTTAGTCGAAGTTGTGTGTCTACGTAGATGGTAGGGACTCCAAAGGTAGGAGTGTATTCATGGAAGAACATTGTGTAGCACCATAGTGTGACTTTGTATAGCCTTACGGTGGGGCTTGATATACTAACAAGTGGTGGGTTTTGTACCTACACACTCAACAACACATGTTTGTAATCAAAGGTGTACCTTTCCTGACCTCCGAAGGATTGGCTAAGCTACCTAAGGAAGGTATTATACCACTATTTTTAATCCCTTATTTGAAACTAGCTGGAAGAAATTAGTTCTGGCCTCAATTAAGTGATGGAAATTGGAGCCCAGTGGACGCTAGTTGTGAGTCATCCGTAGATGCTCTAAGATCATTGCAAGGCAATGTCTTTATGGAGAAAACTGTACCTATGCTGTGAAAGCATGCTTAGTAGGATGCTATCTTCGGTACCTTGGTGAGTCGATTGTTGCATCACTAGCCAGACTAACTCCAATTTCCTTACTAGGGTTTCATTTGTAGGCAAGGTGGATGGCACCACTTATTTGATCTTTTTTTTTGGTTTTTTCTGATTTTTTTTGGAATTTCTATTTTTTTGACATTTTTTGCATTTTTTATTTTTTTGATGTTTTCTGGAATTTTTTAAAATTTTATTGATGATAAGTGTAGCCACAATCCTCCCTCTTATGCATTCAACATTATTGCCTTGTATTATCTAAGGTGAGAGAACAATTCCTTTTATCATGCCTTGACCTTTAGAGAACTTTGGACTTTGTATTAGCCTTAGTCGATTGTTGTCTCCTTTATATACTTGGTCCTTGAGTTTCTAGGGTTTCATTGTCCCTTACCTATATGAGAGGAAGAGTAGGGGAGACATAAGGTTCAACAGACTCTCGGCGTTGAATTATAGCTCTAGTGCTGCTTGCTAGTAGTTGGCCCTAATGCACCTGTAACTTACCCAAGGGTTTTGGCTTATCTTTCTTGTTTTTCCATTTTTCATTTTTTTTTCATTTTTTTCTTTTATTTTCTTTTAGTGTTCCCCGTTCTTGTTGTTTTTCTGTAGATGCCTGCCTATCACAACCTTCTCGGACTTATGCTATGATGACGTACCTTGCTTTATGTTCACTCCCTTCTTTTGGGCACTTTCTAAGTCTTTGAGTTTTGGTACGCTCAGTCATCACTGCCTTCTCGAAATTACACTTGGATGCCACGCTATATAGGGCTAGCGGCTTTTAAGATATGCTTAAGCTCTAAGCCTACTTTACTCCTATCTCCCCGTGCAAAGTGTTTGTAAAGATAGGCCAAGGTTTGGTTACTCTATTTGCTTAGCTTCTTTTCTCTTCTGGAGACAATTAACTTCCTTAACTGGTAGTAGGTCTTAAGTTCTCCTCAAGTTTCAGCATGTTGGTTAAGGGTGTACTTCTAGAGTACATATAATCTCCACTACTCTGAAGAGATCTTCAGGTTATCCAACCTGATTGGGTAGACTTTCCTTAGGTCTTACACCCTTTGCTTAGGAAAACCCTGGATAATAGTTTAGCAGGTTTGCTTAATGTTATAAGTGGTGGGGTGTGACTAACACTCATCAATCATCATTTTTATTTATTGCTATTATTAAGTCTAACCTAGCATTCAAAGAAAGCAAAGATAAATAAGAAAAGGGAAAATTAATATTTATTTACAAGTTTTGGAAAATAAAATGACCTTGCCCCTAGTCAAGCATGGTCGAGCTTCTTATCTCCCTCCTCATATGGAGGGGTATACCTATGGGACAGCCGTAGGAGCCTACCCCTGGCATTGAGGGTTTAGTTTTTGTTGGTGCATCTATTAGTTTTTCCTTTAATCTTATCTTTGATCTAGCGGCTTGGGTAGAGGGTCATCTCTAGTGAGGACTGCTTGAGGATACTGGCAGAGTAGGTTAATTGTTGCCTTTAGGTCGTACCAGTCCTCATCATTGATTTCATCGTAAATGGGTAGTCAACCTCTTGGCTCATTCGCCCAGACAGACTCATTCTGTATCGGTGGGGATTTTGCAGTGTCTTTGGTCGCTTCCTTCGGTTGGTTGTCCCATATGTCATCGTCCGGGTCCTCATTTGATCACACTTCCCTTTCATCCTCGATTGGTGGCTCTAGGTCGGGTTTTGCTTAGACACAGTCAATAGTTGCCAGCTCTGTGATTGCAGGCTCGTCGTCGTTGACCTATATGTGGGTTATTGGAATGCTAGGCTGGGGACCTTGATGGATCTTGTTTTGTTTACCTCGAGGTGCCCTCAGCCTTGCTTTAAGTTTTGTCCACATGATTTCCCCTCAATCATTTAGTTCGTATATTCTATCCTTGACCGTGAAACACTCATCAAGAGTATGCCCATTCTTCTAATGGTATGGACAGTATTTGGATAGGAGCGTTCGAGGTAGGCGTTAGAGGTTGCAAAACTCCATTCTCCACTAGTATCCTGAAGACGTTAGAGAACGGCTCTGGAAGGGGTGGGTAGCTTCACCTCTAATAGCTCTGTGGTGAAGGGACGGTGTTGTAGCTCTCTACCCTCTGTGGTTGCCCCTGTTGGGCATAAACTAGGTAGTTCAAAGGCTATTGGTATTGGCACTGGGGTTGTTGTTGAACTAGTTGCTACTGTTGAAACTTGTGGCTAGTACTGCCCCTATTGGTTATGTGGTTGGACAAGCTGATACTGATACGGCACTAACTGCACTAGCTGCTCCTGGTGTTGGACTAGAGGACCTGGGTATTGGTATAGCTGACTCTGATTCTGTGCTATGACCTGAGCCATGTCGCTTGTAATGCCTTCAAGTGCATCACCGAAGGTATTCTTTTTACCCCTTCCATCGTACTTGAGGAATGACAGGTCCTCTTTGTTACGAAGGACCTTGGTAGCACAGTTGTATAGTTGTGAGTACATGTGGAAGTCGCTCATTAGTAGGCCTGCTCTGAGTGCCCCTGTAGTGTTTCTAGATATAATCTCGATTGCTTGGTCTTCAGGGATGTAACACTCGGATTGAGCTGCCATGTTTGTCCATCGGCTAGTGTATGTGGCAAAATCCTCATCTAGCTTCATCTTTTCAGCAAACAAGTTCAAGATTGTTGGTTTGTGCAGGATGCATTGGACATATTGCTGTAGAAATTTGTCCAACATAATTTTGAAATAACTGAGGTCATGGGTGGTGAGCATGTTGAACCACCTTAGTGCTTCTCCCTCTAGACTCTTGGCCCATGTTTGGATGCAAGAATAAAGGCAGAATTGGAATAGTAATTTCGTTTGGCAAGTTCAAAAGTGGAATAAAAGGAGAATAGTAATTCCAATTCTAATTTACTTACTCCAGAATAGTTATTCCGCAAGAAAGGTGGAATAATGTTATTCCGCTAAGTTATTCTCATACATTTATGCATACAGTATGTTTATTTTTTGTCTAAAAATTAATATAAATATAATATAATGTATACATATTTTAAACTAGATATATATCTTAATAATCAAGTTGATTATTATTAATCTACATGTTTTCCACTTATTCTAACACTTATTCTGATACTTATTCCACTTTTCATCTAAACTAAAATATCTTCCTGTACACACTTATTTACCTTTAAAAGAAAATCACTTCCAAACTGAATAGCAGTACCGTCAGAATACTAATACCACTTTCCACTTATTCTTACTTTTCTTATTCTACATCCAAAGATGGGCTTGAAGAAGAGGTAAACTGTAAGCCCATTATCTTATTGATTGGGTAAGGTGTTTGTGACCATGCTAGTGGGAACCCTACATGACTCCTTGGCATGTGGAAACACATGAAGAATCTTAATATGGTCACAACAAAGATGGTGAATCCACGGAAGGAGACTTGATTCAGAAACACCAAAGAAATATAAGAAAAAGGATAAGGAAAAGGAGTCGCCACCAAATCTATTACTGGAAAGATGAGGAAAACCAAACACAAGGAAAACTCAGAGAAATCAATGCAAAAAAACACATGTGTGCTCCGCACCTAATGGATGTAGTACACAAATCACTGTGGGCTAGAGAAATGGTCAGGATTCTTGTTACACATGGGAAGGTGTTAGGCATTCCCATACGCCCAAAGAAATCGGTCTTTCAAGGTTAACCTCTTGCTCATGATATAGTGTGTGTATGCTTGTCTACTTTTGATGCACATGCTTAGCAAGAATGCAAAAACATGACAAATCTCCAAGAAACAATAAATAAAAGAGAAATGATAAGGAAAATAATACAAGGGATAATGTAGGCACTAAAAATGCTGTTTTACTCTATGCCCTTGGGCGATGAGGAAAACCATGTAAAAATCAGAAATGTTTGAAAAGCATCATGCAAAAAGGTGGAAACTAGGAAAATCCGAGAAAGTCAAATAAGAGAAAATAATCCTCATTCGGGTCCATGTTGGCATTGTCAAGCCTGTTAATGTACGCCCTTGGGCGATAAATTCCCAACACAAATCATAAAATCGAGAAAATCATGAAAATAAAAAATTATGGGGAAAAAGGATAAAGTTGTAAAGAAAGGGCACTTTTGGCAATTCATGCCAAAAGATTGTATGCCTTAGGATAGAATGGGGATTGTTGAGGAATCAAAAAGGAAGCCTAGAAGTCAATGATCAGTCAAACCAGGAAGCCAAGAATCAGTAATAACCGTATGGATTCTGGGCCCCAGATCGATGATTTCTGCTAACTAATTCTGTTAGTTGAAACTTCCTCCCGTAACTGCCAGCTCCTCTCGCTAGGATTGATCGCTAGTGTAACCATGTCGTCGGGGGTGGCCATAAATAAATAATATTATGTGCCAAAAGCGGCAAAGCCACGGCAAAAAGAAAAGAAGAAAAAAAATGCAAAAATGCAAGAGTCGCCACCTAGTCTATTCAAATGGAAGACGAGGAAAACCATAAAACATGAAAATCATGCAAAACAAATAAAACAGAGCTGCATAAACCAGAAATGCGGGTAAGGATCCTTGTTACGTACGAGGAAGGTGTTAGGCACCCTCGTACGCCCGATAAATCGGTCTTCTATTGATTTCTCTCTTGCTAATGAAATGTCGGCTTTGCAGCCTTTACTGTATGCCCGAGGGCGATATGCCATGCCATGAAAATGTGTGTGGTGTCTAAAGTATAGGTGCATGATGTATAGGGGTGTGTCCTAATGCTCATAAATATCGCTCGTGTGCCGAGTCAAGAGTTGATGCAATAATATTGCACAATAAGATCAAAGCTCTAATATCTTGAGTGATTTATCATTCCTGCTTTCTATATGCCTAAATGCAATCTAAAATGCAAGAAAATTGCTGAAAACAAATCTGTGCCTTCCTAATGCATCAAGGAAGAAAACCAAAGGAAAACCCAGAAGCAAATCAGGTCGAGAAAGCAAGCAAAACATATAAAAAAAAAAACATGCTGTGTGCTAGTGAAAACAGGCCACTACGCCTGTTTGGTGCGCCAAACTGGTGCGTCAGTCTGGTGCGCCACCTATGTGTGTCTAGGTGGGCCAGTAAAATATGCTGAAGGAAAAACAGGAAGCACGCAAAACCAAAACTTCAGGGGATGCACTCTGGAAAAGCACGCACTAGAAATCATTCTGTAAAACTCGGAAAAACATGCCTTGAAAGTGCTAGAAATGCAAATGCAATGCAATGACCTTGAGCTCAAGGGCTGGTAGCATCACATAAGGTCTCACCTATTTGAACTAGATGAAGAATGCATGATTCAGCCAAACCACTGGATCCTGGGGCGATGCACATGGCTCTCTAATGGAGTAAGGTGCAATCGACCTACCAGATTCAGCCTGGAACTGAATAATGAAATGAAGAAAACAGACGGAAAATAATCCAAATAAGACTGAAAACATAAAAGTGTCATCATGACACATCTGAGAATCAATCATAATGAATCGAACTCAAAACCTCGCGATAAAACCATGCAAACAAGATGCTAAATGCAAGTGATCTGATCTCTGGCCAGTCTGGCGTGCCTGCATTGTGCGCCAGAATGGTGCGCGGGATAGGAGCACCTGAGTGGTGCGCCCCAGGGAGTCTGGATCAGACTGCAATCTGATCCAGAGTCTGCCCCAGCAGAGATGCAAGATGATTTATGTTAATGCAGCTGGGTTCATGCCATCATTAAAAACTGAAAACATGATGGGAATGCATACGATCGAAAATCATCATGTGAATCATACTTTTAGGATTAAAACAAGTTGATGGGTTCATGTATGAAGGCATGCAAAATGCCAAAGCATAGACATGTTTTGGATAAATGGCAATCAAAATGATGATCATAAGCATGCTTCTATGTGCGATAATACATAAATGCATGGCAAAACTGTGTAGAAAGAAATGATAAAAAGAAAACAACTTATGCAAGCCTTATGCTAGAAACTCAAGCAAAGACTAGCATGGAGATTATTTTGCATAAAGAATAAGCATGTTTATCATGAAAACATCGTAGAACATGGAATGAAACAGTCTACACGTACCTGTTTAAGCATGCTTCATCATGTTTTCTGAAAATAAAACTAAAAAGGAAGAAGAGGTGGAAGGCCTACCTCTCAAGATGTTCCCTCTCGATACTTCAGAGATAAAGAGATCCTTGTTGCTTTGGAAGGACCAAGGGTGCTTTGGGATGCAAGGGAGTGCTCCAAAAAACGAATATAGGTCGCTGGACAGAGGATGTAACTCGTGCAAGAAGCTAGCTCAGAGCAGAATTGCAGAAATATGGATTTCTAACTTCAACACAGGATTTCTAACCTCTCTCTATGGCTACCTATGGGGGTCCTTATATAGGATTTTCTCATGGGTAACTCATGAGAATGGGGAAAGCCTCGCAGACGAAAAGCCTGGAAGATTCCATGGCATATTCGCTGCTGGAGGTAACAACTATGGGAGGTGGAAAGCCAGCAGCCCGCAGCCTGCGAAGTGTTGTGCGCCGGCTATGTGCGCCACCTATGTGTGCTAGGGAAGTGTGCTAGCTAGGTGATCTCCCTTACTTGTCTGGTTTTCTAATTGGGCTGCGGGCTTGCTATGAGTTTAGGATTGGTTCAAGGATCAACCACATCCAAAGCAACATCTGGAGCCTTATCAATGAGTCACCTCAAAATCGGGGTGTCTACAGATGTCCCTCCCTGTGCGAGGTCGAGGGACGAAGGGATCCAAGACCGATGCTCAGGGTTGAAAAGATACCCCCATTTTGAGGTTACAGAAGGATAGTGTTTGCTATAGGCAGTAAGTCACTTATCCGGCAGATGCACCGGAAGTCATGACTTGTTGCCAAATGCAAATGCAAATGCAAGATTCGTGCACCTACTGGTCTAAATGTTGGAGATGTGATGCTAATGCATGATGCAAATGCAAGAGCCGATGCCGAAAGCCGATGCGAAACTAATGCTAATGCTTAAAACACAAACAGAAGAAAACACTGGCAAGAAAATGATAAGTTGTCGGACTCATCAACCGGATTATGAGGTTATCAACCCAAGAGACGGGATACGACTAGCTAAACAAGCCCTGTCTACCCCGGACGCCTGACAGTGTGACGGTTGTCAACCGAGTAGTTGGGGGTACCAGCACAAGGAAAAACGGGGGGCATGACAAATAGAATATTTGTCAAGCAAAGCAGGGCCCGGTCAGCACGGACCGAAGGCGAACAAAGAGATTTCGCGCCTGTGAAAAATCAAAAGGGAAAAACAAAAGGACACTGACCGCCCAGCCAGAGGGTCCAACAAATAGATTCTGCGCCCGCGAAAATCTAGAAGAGAAGAAAAAGGACCTTGACTGCGCGGTCAGAGGGTCCAACAACTAGATTCCATGCCCGCGAAAATCCAGAAGAGAAAAACAAAGGACCTTGACCGCCCGGTCAGAGGGTCAAACAACTAGATTTCCTGCCAGGGGAAATCCGAGGAAAGGGCTAGGACCTTGACCATCCGGTCAAAAGTTCGAGCCGCAGGATTTCCTACCCCAGGAAATTCGAGAAAGGGGCTAGGACCTTGACCATCAGGTCAAAAGGTCGAGCCACGGGATTTCCTGCCCCAGGAAATCCGAGAAAGTGGCTAGGACCTTGACCATCAGGTCAAAAGGTTGAGCCACTGGATTTCCTGCCCAAGGAAATCTGAGAAACCAAGGACTTTAACTGCCTAGTTAAAGCCAAGGAAAGGCAAAGGACATTTGACCGCCCGGTCAAAGCCAAGAAACGGGATTTCGTGCCCACGAAAATCCAAAAGGGGGCACATGACCTTGACCGCTAGGTCAAGATCAGCAAGTTGGATTTCGTGCCTGCGAAATCCAAAAGGGCAAAGGACCTTGACCGCCCGGTCAAAGTCAAGCAAGATGGATTCCACGCCCATAGAAATCCAAAGGGGCAAAGGACCTTGACCGCCCGGTCAAAGTCAAGCAAGCTGGATTTCGCGCCTGCGGAAATCCAAAGGGGCAAAGGACCTTGACTGCCCGGTCAAAGTCAAGCTAGCTGGATTCCGCACCCATGGAAATCCAAAGGGGCAAACGACATTGACCGCCCGGTCAAAGTCAAGCAAGCTGGATTCCACGCCCGCGGAAATCCAAAGGGGCAAACGACATTGATC
>JAMKQA010010148.1:0-27493 GCA_024699735.1 Posidonia australis | reverse complement strand
CATGTTTGTTCTTTTGCATTTTGTATGCGTTTCTACCATGAACCCATTAAATCATCTTGTTTTTAATCAAATGATAGTAAGATGGCTTTGATCATATGCATCCTGTCATGCTTTCAGCTTTTAACATCCGCATAAATCAACCTGCATTAGTATAAATCACCCATCTCTATTCTGGGTCAGATTTTGGATCAGATTGCAGTCTCATCCAAATTTTCTGGGGAGCACCAATCTGGAGCACCTATATGGCGCACCAACCCAGAGCACCACTCTAGCGCACCATTTAGGAGCACCAGACTGGTCAGAGAGCAAAACATTCACTTTTGCATACCTGTTTGCATGGTTTTCTGAATGACTTTGAACCTGATTCTTTTACTGATCGTTCTTTGATATTCCATGGTTTTGCATGCATGTTTTCAGTTTAAAGCAAAATTATTTTCTAGTTGTTTTCTCCCTTTGGATATTCCGTCCTTGGTTAGAATCTGGTAGGCTGGTTGTACTTTACTCCTACGTGAAAAGCCTTGTGCATTAGCCCATGATCCAGAGACATGGCTGAATCCTGCTTCTCTCATTTAGTATAAAATAGGTGGGGTCTTGTGCGAGGCTACCAGCCCTTGAGCACAAGGTCCACAAGTCATTGTACTTGCATTTCTTTCACTTTTAAGACATATTTTCCAATTTTGCGAAGGATTTTACATTGCATACTTTCCAAAATGCATTCTCATGTGATTTGGCACTGCATGGATTTTTGTTTTCCCTCAGCACATCTTTCTGGCCCACATAAGAGCACTTAGGTGGTGCACCAGACTGGAGCACCAGTCTGGCACACCAAATAGGCACACTGGCCTGTTTTTCTGTAGCACATAACCACTTTTGCATGGTTTTCTAGCATGATTTTTGTTTCAATTCGCCTCTGGGTTTTTTTTCCTGGTTTTCCTCCTTGACATATCAGGGAGGCATGACTCTGTTTTTTAACCATTTTATGCATGTTAGATTGCATTTGACATATAGCAAAGTAAGGATGAAAAATCACTCGAAATTGATATATCTTTGATTTTATTCATGCAATGATTTTGCATCGACACTTGACCCGACATACGAGTGATACTTCTGAGTATTAGGACACACCCCTGCACATCATGCACCCGTATTTTAGACACCACACACATTAGCATGGCATGGAATATCGCCCTCAGGCGTAGAGAAAAGGCTGAAAAGCCGACATTTCATAAGCAAATGAGAAACCAATAGAAGACCGATTTATCGGACACACGAGGGTGCCTAATACCTTCCTCGTGCGTAACAGGGATCCTTACCTATTTCTAGTATATGACCTGCTTTTCCATTGCATGATTTGCATGTTTTATATGGCTTTCCTCGTCTTCTATTTTAATAGACTAAGTGGTGACTCCTGCATTTGTATTTTTATTTTATTGTTTTTTTTGCCGTGACTTTGTCGACCCTCGTGCTTTTGGCCTTTCGGCATGGTTACAGGTACTCACCACCGTATCTCCATGAGACACCTATCCTTTGCTTGCAAAACTTTCGTCGTTTATTTTCTACGTTGTAATAGAAACAAGATCGCCCAATAGTAACGTCGAATAATGTAGGTAACATACACAAGCCATTGATTATGGATACAAGCCATCAATCACTCATCGAAGTTTCTTGTAGTCTAATGTTGCATCCGAACTTGTCTCTTTACTAATCAAAGTGACCTCTATATGCATCTTCTAAACTCTAAACCTTGATTCATCTATGAACATGTCGACTTTATATCAACTTTATCTCTTCATGATCGCCAAGTCTCATGATCAGACCGTCACCCATCCATCCTTGACCGCCACATCTCCTTCGCAAACCCTCATCACCCTCCCTCACGTGTGCGCCACGTCGCCTGTGGAGAGATTTCGAGGGGGATCACTAACGTCAACGTTGATGGTTTGGATTAGTTGCCACAGATTATCTGTTTTAATCATGGTATAGTGATTGAAGATAAGAATATTTAATATCAAATAAGAATGAATAAGTTTTGATTGATCATGATGGTAGTTATATAAATCAAACGGGTCAGCTCTGGTGGCATGTTGATATTTGGTGGTTGGGGACAACTGACCTTCTGAGCACATGGAAAGGTGGCCCAACACGCGGTCCTGCACGCAAGTGTCCCCACCCTACTCCCAAGCCAGATGTGTTCCAAACCATAATATTATATTAGCAGGGGGCCTATTGGATAATAGCTGGACGTACCAGAGGAAGTACCACCACCATCAAGGTTATTTATTAAAGTAACTAGAATATATATTATACGTTAGATATGATGTATGATGTGTCCGCCGCGAGTTGTCGTGTAAACAAAAATGGGATAGTTTAATGAAGAAGATCTGCCGTGTGTGAGTGAGTCACAAAGGGCGGGCATGGTGCGTGCATGTGTCGTGTGTGTGACTGGAATATTTTTGCGACTCCAGTTCTCCAAAAATGTGTCCGCCGTAGGGTTTTGGCTGATGGGTTTGTTTTTGTTAGGCTAAAAACCAGAAATCGGAGAGAAGACACGGTTGGTCATACACATGTGTTGGGCAGCGACTAACCTTAGCATGCCCACCTACATATTTACCACCTCTTCTCACCAGCCTGTCTTTACCCACGAATCCATCTCTACCACCCAATGAAATGACCGATATCCCGGGCCTTTCTCACCTAACCCCAAATTCTATTCCTGCCGCATGATCACCACATGCCTGGATATTTTCCCACAACACACAATCAGCACCAGTACAACTACTAGACGTGCAACAATTTCCACATGCTACACGTAGAAGATGCCGTCCGGGTTAAAACAAAACACACACACACATTTGACATTTGACATAAAACGTGAGGAAGGAAAGGCGTGAAAGAAAAAAATAGGGGTCTTTCTCGGCCCGAAACGGACATGCAGGATATTTTTAGCAAAACAAAAAATAATATTATTATTTTTATCCACCAAGGACTTACCCTGCAAAATTGCCTTTGCCTCGTCCTTATCCGCAACAGGAAAGAAGGAAGGAGAGAAAAAAAAAAAAACACTCCTCCGAAAACAGTAAAATAATTCCAAAGAAAGGAAACCACTGGAAACCGAGCCTGCTGACGTGGTAGCATCTTGACCCCATGCCCCCTCGGATTCCCAACTCCCGGATTCCAAACCTTCTCTATTCCGCAACCACGTCCAAATTTTTTTCATTTCACTAGTAAAACAGAAATATTCATTACTTAAATAACTAATTTTGTAAAAGAAAAAAAGGTAGCTATAGCTACCCCCGTGACCTCCCACTTGCACGCACCATGACCCCGCTCTCCATCTCTGTCTTCAATGGATCGGTGTTTCATTATTTTTATTAAAATAATAAAAAAGAAATATGGTGGAAAAATATGGAAGTGAAAGGCTGAGCACCTATAAAAGACCCATGTCTCCTCCCCCACGCTCTCCCCAAAACACCCCCGTTATTTCTCAACTCCAAACTCTTCTCTCTCTTCCCATTCTGCCGCCACTTCCATTCCCATTCTCATCCCCAAAGTCTTCTTCTCTCCTTCCCTAGTGTTCTCTGTCTCTCTCTCGCTCGCTCTTTCCCTTCCTCTCTCTCTCTCTCCTATGGAGGATACGATAACCACCATCACCCCCGCAACAGCCACTGGCAAGAGACCACGAGACGAGTGTAGCGATGGGTCCCCGGATGCGGCGAAGCGGCTACATGCCGAGATCCTCGACATCCTTGAGGACGTCGCCGGAAGTCCCCCCGACGATGCCGGGGATCTGGCGACGGTGATGCGGAGCCTGGAGGAGGAGATTGGCCTCCCTTCGCCTCCTGCCTCCGTTGTGGAGGAGGAGGCCGGATCTACCGGCCAGCCAGAGCTCGGCTACCTCCTCGAGGCTTCCGACGACGAGCTGGGGCTTCCCCCTACCACGGTATTGTCGGCGTCCGGCGAGCCAGACGTGCCGGTGGACGACGATCCGGAGACCGCCAGGGGTGGACTCGCCTGGGGTTTCGGGAGCGAGGGCGCCGGTTGCTACGACGCCTTCGACCTCGGGTTCGATGGTGGGGATGCCGCCGGCGCTTGTGGGCCTATGTTTACCGGTGTTTACCTCGACGAGGACGACTCCGACGTTTTCCAGTCGGATCTGGCGTGGCGGCCGGAGCACTTGCCCGCGATGTGAGTGGGCTCGCTCCTCCGTTTGGATCTGGATCTGAGTTTTTTTTTTCCCTCTTTTTTTTTTTTAGTTTTGGTGGTTGGAGGACCTTTTTTTTTTTTTTGTAAATTTTCAGGAACAAGGAAAGGACATGAAATGTTAAAATTGAAACTAAGAACTTAAAAATCGAGACAAGAACAAGGACTAAATGTTAAAAGATCACTCGGACTTGTTAGCTGGACGCCTGAAGGCTTGGTGTTGGATCTGATTTACGTACTTTGCCACTCTATTATTGCTGGCGTGTTCTATGTTTCGGATATTGAACGGTTGGATCTCGATATGTGATGGTCGCGTCGAAAGGAGACGTCTTGGACCAGATTTACCTGTTGCCCCACTCTTTTTTTCCCCACCATTTACCCTCTCTGGAAAAGGGCCGGGGTGGGAGGATCGAAGTACTAGTTCTTAGAGCTTTTCAGGAAACGCAGTTAACAAAGTAAATGGGTTGAGATGGGTTTGTCGTCAATCAAATTATTATTCACGTATTCACCCTTACTCTTACTTACCGTTATCAAACAAGTGATATCTATTATTCATTATTCAGTAAATGGGTTGAAGGTATTTTTCAGGAAAACGCACAGTAACTTGACGATGTAAATGGACTGAGACGGGATTGTCGTCAATCAGTAATTATTCTCTGGATTCACCTTAATTCTTCTTTAACGTTCTTAAACAAGTTTTTTATTTTTTTGGCAAACAAAGTTCATGAAAACGGAAAGAACTTAACAAGGTAAATGGGTTGAGTTGGGATTGTCATCAATCAATTATTATTTACAGATTCACCCTAATTCTTACTTAATGTTATCAAACAAGTGGTTTCTATTATTCAGTATTCAACCCAAAAATAATTGATGGTATTGATGGTTGGTCAATGTTGATGTGGATGGTTATTTATTGACAACTCAATCTCAACCTAGCTAACTAACAGCTAGTTTGGTGAAATTTAACTCTTGGGTTGGTTTGATCTGGTCAAGCTGAAATGCACATTTCCCCGCACCAACTTGGCCCTCTAATATGGAAAAATAATTAATAAGAAGATCTTCTCAATTGTCAATCAATCTCCCACTATCACATTAGGCGTGTTTTACGGGGGCTGGTCTTTGTCTTGGACCATGTCGTAACAAGTGCTTGGATACATGCACCTTTTTTTTTTGTTTGTAAACGGTATTTTATCAGATAGTCAATACAGAACAGTATAAGGTATTGTGTTCAGAAAGTATTACAAAACCTTAGTTCCAGCTATTTAGAAACAATATGTTCAAAATTCAGTAAGCAGAAGGAAGTCTAAAAATAAAGGAAATTCCATCGACCAACAAAAAATTAGCCATTACAAAAGATTATCATCGAAGAGAGCAAAAGTAGATGTATTTTGTTCCCACTCTTGTTGGTCATTATTTGAAGCCAAAGGGTCAATTTCCATAACTCTGTTCTGTTGAAAAGACGTAATGGAGTGCAGAACCTCATTTTTTTCAAATCCTATATCCAAACACTCAATCAAGCAGTGAGTCAAGGAAATTATATCATTAATAATCATACTGCTATTTCTGAGAAGTCCCCTAAAAATTCTATTATTCCTTTCCTTCCAAATAGACCAAAGTAAAACTTGCACAAAAGTATAAGAATCTTTTAAAGACATTTCAAATTTTAACACAGGAGGAAAGTTAAATAAATCTGCTATTGAGAGAATAGCAGGATACAATGGACTAATTATAAAAGCATTCCAAATAGAATAAGCAAAATGGATATGCATAACAGATTCGTTAGTCTTATTGCAAAAAATACATAAAGTAGATCCAATCCATCCCCTTTTACACAGGTTATCTTTAGTCAGAATTTTATTGCAAATAACCAACCACGAAAAAAGTTTAATTTTGAGTGGTACCTAACATTTCCAAACTTCCCTAAAATACTTAAATCTGAGACCGCCATCATTTAACATTGCATAACATGATTTAACAGTGAAATTATTATTAGTAGATTTCCAAATAATAGTATCTTCCTTCGCATTTAACTCTGTATTGGAGATTATACCTATTAACATATCCAATTAAGAATGAAGAGTTCCAGAATCAGTATGAGTCAAAGGGTTATAAAAGAGATTATTGAAATTGGTGTTAATGGTCTGAACAACTTTTGTAACAGAGGCTTGTTTATATTTTGCCCTACTGAAGATATCAGGTAAGATATCTTTGAGTTTTTCTCCATTCCACCATCTATTTTCCCAGAAGATAGTGTTTTTCCCATTGTTGACATGAAACAAGGTAAAACCATTTAAAATATCAAAACTTTTTTTGATTTCTAACCAGAGAGGTGATGATCTAACATTGGAGACATTAAGTAGAGCACCTGGTCCTTTCCTTGCTAAATATTTAGCTCTAATAATGTCTTTCCATTCAAAGAATAAGCATTAGACAAAAATTGCCAAAGTAGTTTACATTTCAAAGCCATATTGAAATATTTTAAATTAATAATTCCCCATCCTTTTTGTTCCTTGGATCTACAAAGAGACTTCCACTTAACTAAATGGCAAGCTGTGCTAGAGGAGAGAGAGTTCCATAGAAATCTATTCCTGAATTTGTCAATATCTTTCTCTACTTTGGTTGGTAAGTGTAGAACAGAGAGGTAATATGTAGGAATGGCAGATAAAACTGCATTTACCAAGGTAAGTCTGCCCCAAGTGATAAATACTTTGCTTTCCAAAGAGATAAATTTTTTGAAATTTTCTCAATAACAGGCAACCAATCATGATAATCGGGTTTTCTGAAGTGTAAAGGTAATTCCAAATATTTTATAGGGAGATTCTCAATTCGGCACCCCAATATATGGGAGGCTCTCTGAGTAAAGGTTTCTTGAATTCCAATACCAGTGATAGAGGATTTATGGAAATTAATTTTTAATCCTGAACATGATTGGAAACAACATAGTATTCTCTTAATATTTATTAAATTATCCTCAGTGGCTGCTAAAAATAGGATAGTATCATCAGCGTATTGTATATTCATTATATTTGGACCATTATTTGGTAATTATATCCCAGAAATTAGATTATTGTCCAATGCTAGAGCTAGCATTCTGTTCAAGACATGTGTGACCACAATAAAAAGAAGAGAGGAGAGGAGGTCACCTTGTCATAATCCATTTGTTGCGTTGAAGTATCCTTTGGGAGATCCATTAACTAAGACCGAAAAGCTGGCATATGAAATGCACATTTTGATCGAGGAGATCCACTTATGCCCACAACCTAAGCCTCTAAGAGCCTCTAGAAGGAATTCCCAATTAACATTGTCAAACGTCTTCTCAAAATCCAGTTTAAGAAGAAGACCTGGAATTCCATTCAATTTCATATAGTGTACAGTCTCCTGAGCCACTAGGAAACAGTCACCTATGTATCTACCAGAAAGGAATGTACATTGAGAATTGTCAATGATTTTATTAAGGATAGGAGAAAATCTTGATGCTAGTGTTTTTGCTATAATCTTGTAAAGACTATTAACTAAACTTATAGGTCTAAAGTCCTTGACTTCTTTAATACCCTCTTTTTTGGGAATACGAGAAATAAAAGTCTGATTGATGTGGGTCAGAAAATCTAGATCAGAAGTACAGTGAAGGTTGTAGAAGATGTCTAAGATGTCATCCTTCATGATTTCCCAGAACTATCGAAAGAAACACAGAGAGAAACCATCTGGGCCTGGGGCTTTCTCCCCAGGTAAATAGCCAACATTTCTGTGTATCTCTTCCATAGTAAAAGTGGATTCCAAAATCTCTGGATTGAGAATTTTATTGGGCACTAAAGTATCCCAGTGAAGAGAGGGAATTATTCTACTTGGCTTGTTGAATTGCCTAATGAAGTGATTCTCTATCTCCTTGGAAATTAGAAATGGAGATTGTACCGGAATACCATCAATGCTTAAAGAGTGAATTGTATTTACTCTCCTGCTCTGTTTTACCATGTTATGAAAGAATTTTGTATTTAGGTCACCTTCTTTGAGCCATTGAATCTTAGATTTTTGCTTCCAATATGTTTCTTGTTCTTGTAACAAAGTAAAATGCTCATCTTTGAGGGTTTTCAATTTATTTTGAAGGATGGCATGATTATTAAAGGATTCCACCATTGAGTCTATGAGATTTATTTGAGATTCAACTACCTTTAATCTTTTTTTCCTTTGCTCCATAATAGGACCAATCCAAAGGATGATTTGTTTTTTTAAGAATATTAATCTGTGAGCAAATTTGGCCACTCGTGAAATAGACACACAGTTGGATAGGGAGTTATGCCAACTTTGCTCTATAAAGGAAGAGAAATCCTCAATTTGCAGCCAAGATTTGTAGAACTTAAAAGTTCCCCAGTCATATGGAACAATGTTAAGTGTAATGGGGATGTGATTTGAAATTACCTTGGTTTTTCCCAAACAGAAGGAATCTGGATATTTGTCTACCCAGCCTGTGGATATCAGGAATCTATCCAGCCTAACCATAGTAGGGTGGAGGTGAAAGTTTGACCAAGTGTATTTACAATTATTAGGAGGAAAATTTAATAGAAATTTATTGTCAATAAAGTCATTGAAATACCTCATATGAGATGTAGTACTATACCTAGAAGAATGTTCATCCAGAGATCTTATAATGTTAAAATCACCACCTGAAATCCAATTTGTTTGATTAACTTTGTCACTTATGTAGTTCAATTCCTCAATGAAATTTCTTTTGAAACTAGGGTCACAAGGACCGTAAACTCCTGTGAGCCACTACTCAAAGTTGTCCAAGAGATTTTTGAAGGATAGTGAGATACTATAAGTTGCTTTAATGGTGTTAGAAAGTTTTACCATACTATCATCTCAGCCAATAAGAATTCCCCCGGAGGCACCCAATGAAGGAAGAAAAGACCATTGGTTTATGAAACCACCTCCAATGTTTTTTTAAAATATTAGGGGAGAAGGTTTCTAGTTTTGTTTCGCTAATAATGATTATATTGCATCTATTAGTTCTAACAAAATTTTTTAGGGCTCTTTTTTTCCCGTTGCTGCCCATACCTCTAATATTCCAGGCTGCAATCAACATAATTTATCTGAGGAAATATAAAGAGAATCCAAGTTCTCCATTATGCAAGAATTATCATTTAGGTTTAAAGAAGTTAAACCTTGATCTTTTCTGACAGAGTTGTAAAAAGATTTAATTTCATCTAGGGAATTTAAAGTAATTCCAATCTTATTGCAAAAACTATTAAACTGATCATAAGAATTCCAAGTTAATACTTGATTCAATAAATGATAAGAATTATCTTCTAAATCAGAGGAAAGTGATTCAGAACAGAAAGAAGAAACCGATTCTGAAGAAGATATGCGAGTAGCAGCAGTATAATCAACCTGAGAAGAGGCTGAGTATGTATTAAAGGCATAGTTACCTGGCACATGGATGGGAGTGGGTGGTTGAGGATTTGGTGCAACCTCATTTGAGCCACCTAGATCATCACTTTCTAGACAGTCATATACAACCAACACCTTCTTGAACTTGGATATCGATAAATTTCTCGTTCTGATTTCCATTTCAATGAATCTAGCTATATCTTCCTCCTTAGGGGTATGATTTTAGAGGTGCTAATCGAAGATGTTGGGATGTTGCCTTTCTGTGAAGAGGTAGGAATGGGAGTAGGGAGTAAACCAGGAGAGTTGGAGATTGACTTAGGACTAACATGTCTAGTCCATATATGTTTCCCTTCATTTGATATTCTATTGCCTTTAGCTCCTCTCCACCCTTTGTTGCTTTTAAACTGCTTTCGTATAGGCTTCAGGCTAGTAGGATTAACATGTCCAAAAGGGGTTTTGGCAGGCCTTTTTTGGGGCGATGCATGTGTGTTTCCCGAAGTAGAACAAAGATCCCAACTTATTCTAAATTTTACTGGGTCAACAAATTTACCAAAGGCAAAATATCTATAGTCTGGAATGTTCTTTCCAGGATGAGATTTTATTCTTATTCTAGCGAAACCCAGATGTTTCACATGATCTATGGTAAGATCCACCTCCAATAGCTCAGCAAAGTCAGCTACCATATGACGGAATATATCGACATTCCAAAGATGATGCGGGATACCTTCCAACCTAATCCAAACCCCATCCTCTTTCAGGGTACTGATCGCATTAGAATTTGGGGTCCATGGAATGAAGGAAGCAGAAATTCGTTGCAACAGATGTCCATGCATCTTAAGTGAATCAGTTCTAGCTTTTATAGTAGGAAAGATCAGAAGGAATTTATCGGGAGAGGAGGCCTGTATTTCCACTTCAGAACCATTTGTCCAATAGGTTCGAACATGATTTTCTAATGTCTCCTTTGAAAGAGTGGAAGCATGTGCCGTAACTATCGCACTGCGGGATAACAGCTGATAGTGGTTGCACACCGATTCAGATAAAGACATGAAAGAGGGGTTCTGCGGAGAGAGCCCGAAAGAGGACATATCATCAGGTGTAGAAGTCACTGCCTGAAAGTATTTGCATATAGCAACCAAATGAGTGGGAGATCTACACCTAAAGCAGGTACCAGATTACTTACAGGCTGCTTTAATATGGCCTTTTAATCCACATTGAAAACATCTACCGTTTGATTTACAAAAGCTTATCCAAGGAGGATCGTGTTTTTTCCTGGAGACCACCTTCCAATCGTCGCTCTATTCTTCAGCAGAAGAATGGGGGAGGGTCGAATAGCCAGCAACGCAAGAAAAGGGAAGAACTTTAGCAGGAGATGCAAGAATTTCAAATCTCGAGCCAGAGGACGCAGATCGCTTGCCAGTGAAGGAAGGGGGAGAAGATGGGATAGAAGGGCGGTTGGAGTAAATGATGTTGTCAGAGAAAGACCACTCATCCGAAATTTCTACCGCGCAGGAAGAAAAAGCGTGTGATTCATTTATGGTAGTGCCTTTAAATTTACATGGGAAAGAGACGTTTCTTGTACTTTGACAAGAAGGTGTACAGTGCACATTTAAAGCCTGCAAACCACCTACCGACTCTACCGCAGACCCATTAGCAATACTAAAATCTGACCCATTCGCAATACTCAGAGGGGTTTGCACTAAGGAATTTGTGCAAACAAAAGAGAGATAATTAAGATTAGCAGACCTAATATCAGAGAATACTGGTAGTTTGTATATCATATAATTCGAAATAGAGGGAAAAGATATCTTTGTACGACTGGACAACTAGTCAATGTCTTGGAAATTCCACCCCCGCCAGATGCAGGGAGAAGATCGCCGGCACTCCCCAACTGACTTCGTCGGAGAAGAAGGAGAAGGAGACATGTAAATATATTCGTCAAATAAAGAAGGAATAAAAATTTTTGTAATGCTTTTACATTTGAGAACAGGCGATATGTCATCCACAGGCCATACCTCTTCCTTCCCCCTTTCGCCATTAGAAATGAAATCCAAACTCAAAGAAGCAAAGAATGTATATTTCGAGTAAAATATCTCAGCCATTTCACAGATCCTAAGGTATTTTAACCAGCAAAAGTATATATTCCGAGTGAGAAACATATTATTTATGCTAATATTGGGAAGATTTCCAGACAGAGACAATAACTTAGGAGAGATTCCAGCAGAAACATGGAAGTAGATACATCTGCCTATCTTGCTCCAGGCAAGACAGAACCCATTCGACGGCTCGTTGAAGGGACAAGGGGGGAAGAAAAAGAAGGGGAACCAAAGGAGATCTCTGGTTCAACCCCATAGACGGAAGAATGATCATTCCCCCGCACATGTACCTGCCCCTTTGAAGACGATCTAAAGTGTTTTCGAGATCGACGAGAACGGCGAGGTTTTGCCGGGAGAGACGGAGCGTCGGAGCAGTCCTCTTCGACAAGGCTCTCTTTGAAGGCAACCCAATCGAAACGGATGGCTTGATGGAGGAGAACAGAATCGAAGGAGCGTCCGGACCCCTTCCAAAGGGGTCGATCGTAGCGGCACAATTTTTTTCCCATCTCACTATTTTCATTCATTGAAACCAACGAGGGATACATGTACTTGTGATGGGTACGTTAGTCAAAAACTCTCAGGCTCTTCAAACTGTAGCTTTTGTCCTGGCCTTGTAACCATTTGAAATGGACCATAGAATCCCAACCAGCAAGATTTTTAGGATATGATGTAATTCGGGTAATTTCCTTTTAGTTCATGCATGTGTTCTGTGGCTGTGTAAAACAGTTGTATTGTCTACTTGCATCGTATTAGTATGGATACTGTAACAATCATCTTGATGGACCTCTGCAAAACAATATCATAAAAGAAGTAAGTTATTCATCCATCTTAAACAAGATAAGCTCAAACAAGATAGATGTTCTCAGTAATTTCCACGAAAACAAAGGTTGTTTTTGATAAAGTTTCTTGATTCTTGACTTTTGACCTAATCAATGGATTGTTGTGGGAAGTAGAATAAATAGATAGTGGATAATTTATGCAAGGAGGAGGTGCTTCACAAGAGAGTTGATATTTTATATTGGGATTAGGATTTTGGTAATTCTAAGAAATCTAAATTTATGTTTGTTGAAAAAATTAGATGTTTTTTTTTAATTATTAAATGCATCGAAATCAACAAAAAAAATTAAAATCATCCGGTATCAAACCCAGCCAATAGTTTTCGTAGCAATTCATTGACTAGATTTTTTTTTTCCTTAAATTTTGGTTGTGCCAACAATCTCCATTGAGGTACTTCACAATCATTCATGTATAATGGTTGTTCAGAGCTTCGACTTTATTCTCACACATGAACCCAATGCAATCGATCTGATGCCATGCTAATATTCTGAGCACTCCAATATTATCAATCTTAAGAGGATCCTAGGTTGTTTTCAATTATACTTTGGTTTAAAGTTTAACTTCCATAAGAGATGGGATTTCTGAGCACCTATTGCTTGGTTGTGTTGAATAAAATCCAATTGAGACTAGAAAGTCTTTTTTTTTTCTTTTTCAAATTGGTAAATACCATTCATTAATATTCACATGGCTATGAAAGCCATCACCAAGTGATAAAAAGTTCACAAATTTTAGTTAAAAAAAGAGAGTTAAGTTTCAAATTTAAGTGGGTTGAATTAATTAAGTTTCGATATTTCTCACTTAATAACGCAGACTCCTTTGTTAAATGTTAATTCATCTGGATCTCCATTATGGTCAAAACTTAGGGGATGTTTCCCTATGTTGAATGCATTTTCGAAAGTCTTCAGTAACTATGGAGACCAAACTATATTTTGAAGAAATTCTTGGTAGAAGTTGGAAGTGTTAAAAAACAATCTTCAGTAACTTTAATATTTTGCAATAACAATTGGAGAAATTATTTGAGATTGTTAGCTGTTTATAGCTAAATGATAAATCTGATAAAATTATTTAGATTCCAATTACCAACCATTCATTCTCGATTAAAAGCTATTATGATTACTTGAATGAGGATGTATTAATTGAAACTAGAAAGTTGGAAGGGTAAATTTCATCCCTACTCAACTCATCTAGTGTTGTCGTCTCTCACATAGTGTTGTCTCTCAAATTGATTGTCTAGAGAGCAATCCCCTTAGGAGAGGTTGGATCAGACCGCTTCTTTTTTTTTTTTTTTTTGCCGAAATGCTTTGGAAAATACTCAACATCTTAGAAATTCCGTAGGGTCTGGCCCTACATCATTAGAAATTCCGATACTGTTGATGAAGCCATTCACCAAATATTTATGCTTAGGCAACACTGAATCTAGCAAGTGAACTCCCCCTCATGGAAAGGTCTGGCTGTAGCTGTGTTATGGTGCTTATGGACGTGTAGGAATGATGCTATCTTTCGAAATATTTACTGTACTTACTTTTGATATTTTTGGCAAAATTATTGCTCTAGTTTCCTTTTGGACAGGACCTTGCGGGTGGAGGAGGTCAAAGGGATCCACTAACTCAGTGAACCTCTGAATGGTCCAAGACCTTTTGGGCATCAAGTGGTGGTGGTGCAGGAGCTTCCAATGTCAACCATGTCGAACCCACTAGCTTCCTCCTCCAATCTGCAGCTAGCGCTGGTTGGAGCAGCCCATGCCTAGGCTACGACAGTGCTGGGATGAACTCAATCTGGACGAAGGGACAGGCATATGTTTGGCATCAGGCTTTCTAGTGCTATTTTTGCTGTTTTTTTGGGACTGTTGTTTTCAGCTTTTGATTGGGCCATTGGACTATTAGAAACCCTAAATGTTTTTATCTTGACAGTGGTTTCACAGTCAAGTGATTATCTTATTTATATTGTTAACAATTTCAAAAAAAAAAAAAAACTCATGAACCGAATGTGCTCCAAATCTTCATCCTTCTGATGGGAAAAAGTTTGTTTTGCCAGTAGTACGTCTAATATACCATCCAATCCAAAGCGTGCAATACTAAATCACTTTCATTGTGATATTCCCTGATTCTTTCCACAGTGGTTCCTTTATCATGACATCCACCAAGGACCAAATTCTTTTCCTTTCTTCTTGAGCAGCGTCTGAATGATGACCACCATAGCATTTGTTTTACTTTTCAAGCAAGACCACGTTGAAACACAAACACTGCATTATGCATGGAGCAGCAAAAATCTTCTGTTCTTTTCAGGCAAGCTGTGCTCTTTAGAATCTTCAGCTTTTCGCTATTCATTCCCTCTTCTTTTCCTCATGGTATCTCTGGTGCATGAAGCCTCTGGGGCATACCATACCATTCAACATGGCCAAGTTGAAGGATTCTTCCTACCAACGTGTGGACATGTGCCCTAAATTTTATTCCGTGCAAAGGCTTCTCTTGGCCCTTTGCTTCCTTCCCACTACTAGGTTTCTTCCAGAACTTAAAGACTTTCCTCAACCATCATTTTCTTCTATTTTCTTTGTTGATAATTTCTAATGAGCGACCTTCACCGCTACATGACTCTTGTTGGAATGGAATTTGCAGGATTTTGGCCTTGGCATGTGTTGCCGTGTGAGACTGGACTAATGATATGTGTTTGTATTTCGTCGACATTTTCTACATTTGTTTTTAGAATGTTTTGCAAGAGTCTACTGCTGCATTTTTTTTCTTCTGATTATTATAAGGCAGTATTGACACTTCTGTTTTTTTTCTTTCAAAACTGATATTTTTTTCAAATGTTTAGCACAATTGGCGGGCCAAGCCCCCAACCAAGCAAGTGGCGGAGGACCGGAACCTACAGGGAGCACACCAAGTTGTCCTTGTCTGGACAGTTTTTATCAACTTCTTAGAATTGGCAATGATAAAACTAATTGGGTATTTATGGGTATGTCAGATTGTAATATTCAGAAAGGATAGTTCAAATATAATGGATCACAGTCACAGATGACTTTGCAATCTATATATATGCTTTGGCTTGCTAGGGATTCTAGTCACAACCCACTTAATTTTGTAACCAATTGTGGATAAGCTCGTACCTTAAAGCTCAACAGTATCTGATTGAGGATATGTGTTGTCTCTCAGTATCTAAAGCATTCACCAAATCGAGTTATGGTTATCAAATTCCCCAATATTGTTGAATACACTCGGTAATTTGGATCGTAATTGTGGAGTGCACTTTGTGGGTCGTATAGTTCCTCTTTACAACGTTGAGTCTGATTTATCTCCAGCAATTTTCCATGGCTGATATCTTTAGTTGTCATCTAAAATTTGGCCAGCAGACATGCTGTTCCTTGTTGTTCTACTGACTACCTAATAATGCCGAATGTGCAAAACACATCCCAAGTGGCCATCATTTTGGGTATCACCATGTGTAGCACACATGCACTAATTGGAAAAGGACTAGACACTAGTGTTTAATTGATTGACAGTGGGAGTTAGGTAGTGCACAATCACACTGGGAAAAGCATGAAGTCCCACTAACATTAGGGCCAAATGTGGAGAGATTCAATGCCTTAGATTACATCAAAATCTTAATGCGTTTAACATGCTGTTATCTCATCATTTCTGTCTTTGAATTGATTTTTTTTTTTCGAAAGGCAGTAAACAAAATGGATGTGCACTTATCATGTCAACCTCCGCAGTACTCAACGTGATGCACATCTCAGCCTTCCTCATATTATATAATGTTAATGTTATTTTCATATACGAAAAGAATTCGATTGATTTTAATTAATATATTTTACAATCATATATCAAAGAAAAATCCATTTTAACTATTCCATTCCATTTCCACTCATGTTCTCTCTCTCTCTCTCTTCTTTCTTTTTTCTCCTATTTGTTTTTAAATTTCAAAATATATTTCCACCTATGTTCTCTGTCTGTCTCTCTTCCAGTCTTCCTTTTTTCTTCCATTTATTTTTTAAATTTCAAAATCTATTATTTTATATTTTCAAATTTGATGTTAAATCACAAGTAGTATTGCATGTGCTTTTTATTAGTGAAGTTCAATACAAGAGGGTTTAAAATCTCAAATAAATTATAAAGGCACTTCAATACGACTCCGATGGTTATTATTTACAGACTAGCAAGAAGCATGCACATGCAAAATGCATGTGTAATATGCAAGATCATATACTTGAAATTTAATTGAAAACAATCAGTTTTGGCACCAATTGTTAAAGGAGGTTAGCTATGGTAATTTAAAAGAAAATCGTAAATTATTGAAGTTTAAAAATTAAGGAGAGTTGGTTCAGTAATAACTGATAACATATCAAATGATTGAAAGAGTAAGTTATTTTGATCTAAATTTGAAATTAAAAAAAACAATCTATTGGGTCGTTATAATGGAGGAAGATTTCTTTTTGTAGTAAAAAAGCCATTGTTATTCTCGATTTACCCTTCTAAGTGGGGAAAAAAAAAACAGTGGCTAGGGCAAGGGTGAGCTCTTCCCCTAGTATATTAGATACTTGTGTTGAAGTGCAAATTCAAATGAAGTGGCCCTTGGGGACAAACAATTACAAGTATACAAGTTAGTTGATGGGCCTGGCTGTGGACTACATTTGAATTTTGTTGGGGCAACATTTTGGGGCTTCAGAGGAATTGGATGGGTCAGAAAAAGGAGAAGGATTTAGTTAATAGCCAACAGGGAAAAAAAAAGTGGGGGAAGTTGTTAAGAAATTCTAATCCTTAGCCATCTTTTAGTAAAAGAATTGGTCTCTTCTTCATCGCAAGAGAAAACTCAGAAGTCTCTAATGTTTAAAATCAATCAAGTTGGTACTCGTCTTTTACCACCGGTCCCCACGTTGGATTCTAATTATCAACACAGCACGCATATATATCAAAATGCCAAAAAAATTTAAAAAAAGAAAGAAAAGGATTAGAGCAAACAAACATGAATCCTTCAGAAACTGAGTAAACAATTTCCACTTGTGAAGCTTAAAATTAACACGAAGGCCATCATCATGAACACAAGAACATCATGTATATATAACTACGAGAAAAACGAATTGGTCTCTGTAATAATAACAACCACTTCAGTCGTTGGGTCAAAAAGGCACTTGAAAATGGCATTGATAGTTACTGGATTCTAATTCAAATTCTTCCGTATACAGTTTGCAAACGATTTTAGTTATCGTGTGGAATGTGATTCTTAGATTCAAAGATTTTTGCAAAGTGGGCTCCTTGGAGAAATTCATCATCTCTTCCATATTTGTTTATATACTATACGATTTCTAACTAAAAATTCAATAACTAAGTCTAGAGCTTATCATGAACACCACCCCTACCTGAAAATGGGAAAAAGTATATCTCACACCTAATCTGATATCAAGCCCGATTTCATCGAGATGTCTACAAAAAAAAATAAAAAAATAAACTTGTCCAAACATTAAGTGAGGGCAATTTCAATCATTGGATTTAACGAACATTCCAAATTATAAGAAGGAAGAAAAAGAAAAGGAAGACAACAAGACAAAAGAAAGAAATAGAAGGAAGCAAAAGGTATCGAGGGAATACAAAAGAAATAGTCAAAGCAGAAAGACAGGGGCACTCGTGGAAGGGACGATAACAATGGAGAGGACTAGAAAGACAACAACAAAGATATGTGGAGAAACAACAAAGAAAAAGAAGAAAATGGAAATGATAAGGTAGAAGAAAAACAAGAATGAGAGATAGAAAAAGGAGACAACAAACATAACTCTTCATAAACACTTACATATGTATTTTAGTAATTTAATATACATACATACATATATACATATACACACACAGATACAAGAAAAGGAAAAAAAACCATGCAAACACGTAATGCACAAGAAGAATGGGAAAAAAAACTAAAAGATATAAAAAAATAATAAATACTTGACATTAATAAATTAAGTGCCATAACAAAACACGCACGCACTGCCAAACCTATGTGGCGGACAATTAGGCGTTGCAAATTGCAATTGCCCCCGTGTTTCTCTCCCCTGCCGGCATCGCACCACGTCACCGTCGACTGGCCGATGGAGTAGCTGCCACATGTCGTCACCATCGCGGGCGGGAAAATGGGCCCTTTCCCGCGCCCGTCCGCTTTGGCGGGAGAAGTGTTCTTGGTCTGCTTCCAGTCACTGACCACGGCCGGCTCACCCCTTCACCGTGGAAAACAACAGTCGTACATATTCTGGCTCAAAATTTCTCGTGGAAATTTGATGGAAGAGAGCGACGTGTTAACTAAACAGATAAATAAATAAATGAATGAATAAACACCTCAAAGTTGCGCAAGTTTTTACTGGATCTGAAATGAAGTATGTGTCTATACTCGAGCCATGTCCTGGAAGAATTACTGCGGTTGCCGTAATGTTTGAAACGAGGCCTCTCGAGTAAGAAGTCAATGAGGAGGATATCTGATTTCTCTCGTCCCCAGCCGAAATAAAATAAAAGTCAACTGCTCCAAATTGAAGAGAGAAAGTGCAAGAGTTGCGACGGAGATATTCATTGTCCATTACACAATCTCGAAGGAAGGGCTATTTCGTCCAACAGTTCTCCGTATAAAGTTGAGAAGGACACGTGATGCTCACATTCCTGGGCAAAACAACCTTCCAGCCTTGCCTATTCGGACTCCTCCTTGGGTCAAAGGTCATCGGTGTGCAGTGCTTCACGTTCTGGAATTAATCCCATTCGGTGTTTTAAATTACCTCTATTTAGGCCAGTTGTTGACCAAATATGTTTGTCTCACAGGTCACGTACATTTGACAAATCGGCCATCTAAGATCTGTATGGCTCATTCTCAACGACCACGCTTGTTCTTAAATTGTTGATCTTTCCAAACTTAGGACCACATACTGCAGTATCAACATGCAACTATGACTCTTTCAAAAAAAAAAAAAAACATGCAACTAGGGATTCATTCAAATGCCTTCGATTTCAATAAATTACAGTAAATCTCAACTGACGAAATAAAAGCCTTTAATCAACTCGGACAGATATGAAATTTGTTTATGTTGTAGACATGTAGTCTATGTAATGAACTAAAAGATGGGATTTATTTTATTTTATTTTAATTTTTTAAGCATGAAAAAACATGCAGGGGACATGGCTGTGTCGAAGGTTACAGTCCCACTTTACCCTTCTTAATACCTCAACCTTATCTACCTTTGTTCTCATCGACATCAAATATTACTTTACATGAAAGTTAAGGTTTAGTTCTACAGGCAACGAAACGTAACTTGTGCTCTCTCTCACTCTCTCTGTCTGTTTGGCTTTCTCTCGCAATAAAAAAGGATGACGTATTTATTTATTTATGACTGAAAGATACTGTCACGAGAGAGGTTCGTGCACCTGCTGTTTCACAATGGTGTTGTTATATGTATGTGTGTGTTTACAGCTGCCTTGGGATGTAATCAATGGTTGACGAAGATAGCTGTGGGTCTTCATCTTGCATGTGCATAGGCTGCTACTTTGCCCACGGAGGAGTGAAGAAGAAGAAGAAGAAGAAGAAGACGGTGTGAAAATTGTGGAGTTTGACTCCCACCGATGTTTATTTCGTTGGTGTAGAGGACGACGAAATAGCTAATGAAACAAAAGGAGGTAGAACAAAGGCAACAACGAGAATCACTAATAAAAATAGGATAAAATGTGTCTCACAGTCTTCTTCTTCTTTCTTTCTTTTTTTCTCCCCTTTGTTTGCTTTCTCAGTTATGTATGGCACGTTAATTTCTCTAGTTTCTTAGATTTCTATTGAGAAAGAAGATCACATGAATGAACTGGTAGGTCGGATTTATATATTTGTATTGTGTTACTTCCCAAATAAGAAAAGTAGGGCGTGACAACATGACATCCAAAACATTCAGGTGCCTGTCCAACCTTAAATTGAAAATTTTAGTGCGTAGCGTGTAAATCTTGTAGTATGCTCTCATTACAGTATTGTTTTATATATTCATTACACATCCTATAGTAAGTGTTCACACTCCTATGCATTGAGCCCCGTTCTCTTAGAAATATTTCTAGATCTTTGCTTAGAATCAATAACGACTCATTGTCTTGACTAAGTCCGCAATGGAGTTGTTGGAGGGAATAAAATAATCAATTGCATGTACAAAGGACGCCCTGTGTTATTAAAATTTGCCAATGGAATATGTACATAGGACGACGCCTTGTGCCTCAAATGACTTATAGTGATATGTATGCGACTTGGGAGTCCCACGCTTTGCGGTGAGCAGGTTTTGATCGGTACACTGGTAGGTAGCGAGATTAGCTTCTATTTATTATCTTATTTTTCTTCATTCCATGCCTCTTGTTGCAATCTCAGAAGTCAAGTGAATTGCCGGAAAGGAAAAATCTGTGGTCGGACCGACCATTTCAAATGAAGTAGTTACGAAATTTCATTCAATCATGTCGCTTCAGGAACGACACAATCATGTGAGGGGGATTGCAATCCATCGATCTGTCGAGGATGACTATAATATATTAATATGGAGGGTTAGTGGAATCCAGAGTCTAAGTGGAAAGACGACACATGGTGGGAGAGACCACTCTCAAGGGAAAGACCAAGCTCATTTGGCACGCCATTGTTATGTTAAATGGAAGAAACAAATATATATATAGTGAAGGAGATTGGCTCGTATTTGGATTAATATATGATTAATTAAAGTATTAAAGATTATTATTTTGTGATTAGATTAATTAAAAGTGGTCTATCGTGTTTCGAGTTGAGCTTATTAACATGTTAAGTAACGTGGATTTAACGTATAAAGATTGTATAGATATATTTCTATTTGTAGATAGGTTGAATTAGAAATACGTAATATTTTAGAGTTCTATAAATAAGAGGTCATGATCTCAAATCCTAGACCTTTGGCCTCTCCCCTCTCTCTCACTCCATCTTGCAAAAGATAAAGAAAAACAAGTACCTGATAGTTTGGAAGACTGGATTCTGTGTACATAATCAAGAGTGATTACTCTAATTTTCAACATGGATTCAGATACATTTCTGATTATATTTAGTCCTTATTGATTTAACATATTAAGATCCTGTGTAAGAAGAACAAAAAGGTCTTTTCTCCCTTTTGTGTTCTTCCTTAAATCTAGATTTGATGTATTAATCCCAATATTATGATATATTAAAATCAATAAGTGATATCAAAGCTAATCGTGTTTAGATCATTAAGGAATAACCTATTATGCATGATTAATCTGAAAATCGAGTTATTTTTCCCCTTCGAGACAAGAAATTAAAGATTTTTTAGCAACAGTTCTCGTAGCAAACATATGCTCCGATTGCATTTTCTCATAGGGAAATAATAGATGCAATCTCTATTGTATAATTTTTTGTTTCTTATTTTTTTTGGATGTCTGATACCTCTAAATAGATTAATTGAAGCAACATATTATCAAAGCAATCTCTGTTGTTTAAATTGATTTATTTGGAATATTAAGATAATTACATGTTTGAAAATCATGTGAATAGTTACCATCCCAAGAAAAGTCTTATTTGGCTAAATTTTAAACATACTTGTGAAAATAAATTTTTGACAATTGTTAGGTTTTCCATGTGGGTAACTAGTTAGCTTAGAGTAAGGCTTATTACTTGACAAGATTGATTGTTAATATTTGATTACTATATTGAGAGTATCACTTGCAAATTAGCATTTCTTTTTAAAGACTAAATGTCAATGTTGTGCTAAGCATCTTGAGATTGGTCCCACCATAAATTGAATTTAATTGTTATTTATCCATTGTTTAAGATTAATATGGTTGTCATTGGACCAACTATTCTTTTGATTTTCATTTATTTATTCACTTAATGCATCTGCTTCAATAACTGTCAACATTAATTCAATTCCTATATTTAATAGCATAAATTTTAAGTATTGGAAGGAGACTGTGATGACTGATCATAGGTGCATGGATCTTTAACTTAGTCCTTAGGACGAAACAACCCTCTTCTCTTGAGTCTGATAGTTCTACTAAGGATAAAAAGGATTATGAAAAGTAGGAACGTTCCAATCGACTAAGTCTGATTATCATGAGGTGCATCATTCCAGAGACATAATGTTCGAAGAGACAAATGTCAAGGAGTTTCTCTATGACCATAAGGGCAAAAGACCTACGAAAAGTAGGAGTGTTTCAATCGATTATGTCTGATTATCATGAAGTATGACAATCTAGAAACCTTCAGGGATACAATGTTCGAAGAGACGAATGCAAAGGAGTTTCTTAATGATCATGAGAAATGATTTATTAAGAATGAAAAAGCATAAACTAGTACACTTTAAATAAATTTAGTTTTTATGAAGTAAAGGTTAAGGAAAATATAAAGAACTACATTTTGAAAATATTTTACATTACTTCAAAACTAAAGCCACTTAAGTTAGAATTATCGAAAGACTTGCTTTTCATCTGTTTTCTTGCATAATTTAGTTAATTCAAGGTCAGTTGCAACTACTAAAAGGAGAAATGAACTTTTAATGAGTTCATTTTGTATTGTGTGTAATTGTGACCATGCCGGTGGAACCCCTAGGCGCGGTTCACCAAACCTACACCGATGTGCGGGAACACACTGGGAGGTCCGATACAGTCACGGCGAAAATGGTGAATCCATAGGAAGAGACAAGACTCGAAAACACCAAAGGGAAGACAAAAGGATGAGGAAAGGAGTCGCTACCTAGTCTTTTAATGGAAAGACGAGGAAAACCAAAACAAACACAAGAAAATCAAGAAACAAAACAAAATGCAGAATGCATGCGTGATCTGTGCCTAATGGATAATGCAAGATGAATGCGGGCTAGAGAAAGGGTAAGGATTCTGGTTACGCATGGGGAAGGAGTTAGGCACCCCCATGCGCCCGAGAAAACTCGATCTTTCTAGGTTTCCTACTGTCAATGGTCTGCTAAAGGCATGCTTGCTTATTCTATATGCTTATGCAAAAATGCGACTGAAAACATGCCAAGTCAAAGCCAGGAAAAAGAAATCAAGGAAAAAGTTAATCCGAGGGTCAAATGTAAGCATTGTTAATGCCGATTTACTGTACGCCCTTGGGCGATGAGGAAAACCGTGAAAATTGGGAAATTCTTGGAAAGCGTCTTGCAAAATAGCAGAAAGTGGGATAAATCCGAGAAAATCAAAAGGGGAAAGATAATCCTCTTTTCGGGACCATGTTGGCTTGGATGAGCCTTTTGCTGTACGCCCTCAGGCAATGGAAAACCAAAATAAGGGAAAACCGAGGGAAACCTGGAAAACGAGGAGAAGACTATGCTCAGAACATAGCTAGAAAGCGTGCATCAAGCCAGGAAGAAAAGACGGGAAAAACCGTGCAAAAAGATGTGAAAAGTATGCAAAATGCAAGTGCGAATGCAAATCTGAAGAAGTAAAGGGGGTTTTGTGCAAAAAGCCCAAATCAGCGAAAATACATAGGAAAACACATTACATGCATGTATGACAAAATCTGGGGTCAAATATGCTCTCTGGTGCAAAGTGAAGTTCTCTAGGGACTAAAATGCAATTTACCCACTAATGCATGCATTGTATGTCAATTCAGCATAAAATCTGAATAAAAATGCAAGAAAAAATACTCAGAAATGATTTAGGGGCAAAACAGTCATTCTACCTCTGAAAACAGTAAATCAGAGTGATTACAATAAAGCACAGGGGTTAAACTGCAAAATACCCAGCAACCAAAGCATTCAGGAATCATTCTGAAGAAAACAGGGGTAAAAGTGTAATTAATGCATGAAAACATATTTCTGGAATGTTTTAAAACAAAGTCAGGGAGTTTTATGCAATTTTCACAACAAAATAAGCCTTCTAGAAGTTTCCTGTAAAAGACAGGGCCCTAAATGCAATTTACCCAAAGAAAACAAGCTTTTGGAAAAGTTTCAGAGAAGTATGAGGACTAGCATGCAATTTAACCAACATAAACAACTATCCAGAGAGTTTTTGAAACATGCAAAGGCCTAAATGCAATTTGCACTGTAAAAATGAACTGTCAGAAACATTCTGAGGAAGTGCAGGGTCTTTCATGCAATTTTCACAGAGAAAATGAACTTGCTGGAAGTTTTTAGGAAAGTGTAAGGTCCTTTACTCCTTTTGGCAAAATGTCTGAAAGAAAACATGTTTCAAAGACTCTAGGAGCTTTTATTAAAGTTTTAAATTCAAAAAACAATATCTTAAATGTTTAGGGTAAAACATGTAATATTTTCAGTTAAAACTTTATTCGAAACATTTTGGAAAAAAGACAGATGGACCTAGATGCTAGAAAAGGACCTAAAAGTAATTCTGGAAGGACTTAAATGTAGGAAAAACAATGTTTCTGTATTTTTATTAAAACAAATGCTTATTTTTATTTTCTTTCTAATAAAACCTCGACAACCGTCGACGACGGAGCTCGCCGCTGGCGACCATCAGAGGACACCAAAAGAGCCCTTCCCATGGTCTGATCATAGATCAGACCACAGGGGAAGCAAGAGGGGGAGACATGGGGCACATCCAACGGCGCGGATGTGGCCCCCCAAAGGTGGAAACGGGCCCCCGACCTAGCTCGGTGTCGAGTTGCTCCGGCGACGAAAGTGCGATGGCTGGCGGCGTCCGGGGCTGCGGCACAGCACGTGGTGGCTCCTGGGAGGTTCGCGGCGCTGAGGGAAGCATCGGGGTCACTCCGGAGTGGCATAACGGCTGGAGGCGCGAAGCGACGACCCGACTGCCGTCGTCGTGGTCTTCTCTGGCGAGCCTGGTTGCTGCGGTGCTCGGGGGCTCGTGGCGCGATCCAGAGGTCTTTGGGGTGCTCGCAGGAGGCTGAGGAAGGCGTCTGGAACGTCGGAGCGGAGCAGGGAGGGCTGCGGCGTGAAGTGCACCACCGATCCCGTCGTCTTCTCCGACGACGGCGGGATCAGTGCAGAACTCTGGCGACGGCGTGTGGACGTCTGGAGGCAGCGGAGCTGCGCGGCGGGGCACGGCGAGCTCGAGGAGGCCAAGGGGAAGAGGAGAGGAGGCTCGGGGATCCAGGAAACTTCCTGGATTGCCCCCCCTCCCCCCACCTCTGTCGCCGGAAAATGGCCACGGCGGGGCACGGGAGGCAATTCCGACCAGAGGAAGCCTCTGGTTTGCTTGGAATTGCCTCTGGGAGAGAAAGAATGACCTAGGAATACACGAATTAAGAACTGGAAGGGTCCTGAATGGCGTACCTGGCTTGGAGGACCTCTGCACCTCGTCGGAGCTCTGGAAGTGGCTGTCTGCCTCCTTCGCGATTGCTCTGGCTTCTTCCTCGCACTCAATTCCTCACTCTCGAGTGCTGGAAAGCTCTGGAATGCACTCTCTCCTTCTGAATGGCTGGCTTCTGCTCTTTATATAGGTGAACCCAACAGGTGAAACCCACGTAACAGCCCACCTGACCACTAACAGGCTCCACAGCTGTGCTCCTAACAGCCCCGACATGCTCCAACGGCTGTCCCCCAATCATTCCTCCGGATGCCAACAAGGTAGACGGCCATCCAAAGGTCTGTTGGTGGTTGATCCAGTGGCTGAGCTGCCTTGGAAACTTCTGGTTCAATGGGGTTTGGGCTTGGCTGATGAGAACAGAATCAAGGTGAGTCTCGTGAGGTGTTGGAGAGTGAATTCAGTGGAAGAGAAGCAAATGGTTGAAAAAATTGAATATTTGAATATGAAAACTTTGTTTGGTGGAATATTTGAATTATGTTATATGAAAACCTTGGTAAATGAAGGAGAAAAATGAATATGGAATTGGGTTTAATTTTGGAAAAAAAGAGGAAGAAAAAGAGTGTTGATTTTGGAGAAAGAAAATGAGAAGTGGGCTAAGCCAATGTGGGCTTTGGGGCCAAGGCGGATTCAGTCGGGCTCGAAGGGCCTAAACGGGCCTTGTGGGCCCACGTGGGCCTTTGTGGGCCCACACAGGCCCACACGGGCCAAATGCCATCCCGATGAATTGAATGGGCCTAGGAACGACTAAATGGGCCTAAACAAGTTCTGTGGGGCCAAATAGGCTCAATTAGGGTCTAATGGGCATCATGGGCCCAATTGGGTCTCCATAAATTAAATGGCCTGATAAGGGTTCGAGCTCAGCCACCACATCTACGTCCTGCAAAATTGGGAAAATTGGGGTGTCTACAGTAATAAGAAGAGAGACTGAAACAAGACAAGAAAGAGAGTATTTGCCTGCAAGTCAAACGAAGAAAACTAAAAGTCCAATGAAGTCACAAGTGTTCCACCCAAGAAGCAACAACAAGAAAACGACTTTCTTTACCATTTTTGCAATAAGAGTGAGCACAACAATGTTGACTGTAACAAGTATCACGCTTGATATGTTAAGAAAGGTATATCTTTTGCTTTGGTTTGTTCAGAGATTAATATAACTTCCGTATCAAAACACACTTGGTGAGTAAACTCTTGACCTATTACTCAAATACGTGTGTAATGTCCCACAATTTCCACAATAATTTAAAAGAAATTAAATTACGGAAAAATTAAAGCCATACAGAAAATATTTAACTACCAGGAACCTGTGTGTGCGGCTAAGACTCCAGACTATATGCACTACGCTAACCTCTGCATGCCTGCACCTGCAAACCAAAAATATGAGGAAAACGCGTGAGTGACAAAAGTCACCCAGTACGTAACCCAAAGGAAACAACGGGAAACAAAACCTTAATTGATTTTCTTTTAAATTTATTTCGCAAATTGTGACCGCGTGCCCGAACCGGAGGGAGGAGGAAGGGAGGAGACCACAGCCATGCCAATGATGGCGAAGGCGCAAGGATAGACGAAAAGAAAGGGGAGTCGCCACCTAGTCTTTTAAGGGAAAGACGAGGAAAACCACAAAAGGATGAATGCATGGGATGCAGATGTGAAGGTTGGATGTCTGCTAACCAGAGGATGGGTAAGGATTCCTATTACGCACGAGGAAGGTATTAGGCACCCTCG
>JAMKQA010010147.1:0-43802 GCA_024699735.1 Posidonia australis | reverse complement strand
GGCACGGGCTGGTGGAGGGTAATGGGGAAGGAGACGGGTGTGTGAGCTCGTGAGTGGGAGAAGAAAGAAAAAGAAAGAAAAGGAAAAGAATGGGCACGTAAACCGAGGTGACTGTGCATCCTCAAACCAGTCCCCACATGGGTCCCAAAACACAAGCAGCTGCACAGAAAGCCAGCCACAACCACACACAGCAAAAAAAAAAACAACAGATTATCCATTAATAAACCATTAAACACAATATTACAAATAATACATGGTTTATTATAAAAATGGATAATCTGGCCTTGATGTTACACACAGGGACATGCAAATAGGAGCCGGCCCACGAGGCCCAAGCCCAAAAGTACAAAACCACACAACGGGCCTTGGAACAGTAACACCCGTCCAGGAATAAAATTCATAAAATGTAAATAATTAGAAAATTAATTTTACAGGTGTTACATCTTAACCCCCTTAAAAGAAGATTTCGCCCCCAAAATCACTAGGTGAAAATATATGGGTACTGGGCTAGGATAGCTTCCTCACGTTTCCACGTGGCCTCCTCGGCTCCATGATGCCGCCACCACACCAAAATCAGCGGAATCACCATGTTCTGTAGCACCTGCTCCTTGCGGTCAACAATCTCGACGATATCCTCCACAAAGGACAGATCTTCCTGGAGCCCTTCTTGCTGAACTAGGATCACATGAGACGCGTCAGCCAGGCACTTTATCAGCATGGAGACATGGACGACATCTTTGGTGGTAGATCCAATCGATAAGCAACCTCACCGATCCTCTAGGTGATCTGGTACGGGCCAATAAAGTGAGGACACAGCTTACCACGCTTCCCGAACCTCATGACACCCTTGGTTGGTGACACTTTCAGGAAAACATAGTCTCCCATTAGAAACTCCAGCAGTCTTCGCCTCCTATCGGCATAACTCTCATGCCGACTCTATGCAGCCAACTGCCTGCTACAGATCATGTCCACCTTGTCCGCATGCAGCTGCACAAGCCTAGGACCAATCAACTGATGCTCGCCCAGCTCGCTCTAGCGAACTGGTGATCTACTTGGCCTACCTTACAAAGCTTCATATGGTGCCATCTCGATGCTTGAGTGATAACTATTGTTGTAGGCAAACTCAATCAGCGACAAATGGTCCTCCTAGCTCCCTTGAAAGTCTAAGGCACATGCTTTAAGCATATCCTCTAGCGTCTCGATAGTTCTCTCTGTCTGACCATCCAACTAAGGATGAAATGCTGTGCTATAGTTGAGCATAGTGCCAAAGGCCTCCTGCTGAGTTCTCTAGAACCTTGAGGTGAACCTCGTGTCTCCTGTTTGACACAATGGACATCGGAACATCGTGCAGCCTAACCACCTCGGAGACAACAACTCCTCTAGGTGGTGCATCGGAAGCTTCACCCGAATGGCCAAGAAGTGAGTAGACTTGGTCAGTCGATCCACGATCACCCACACGGTGATGTTCTTCCTCTGAGTCAGCGGCAAACTAGTCACGAAGTCCATCGATATATGCTCCCACTTCCACACTAGAATACACAACAACTGCAAGGTCTCTCCAAGTCTCTGGTGCTCTACCTTGACCAATTGGTAGGTAGTACACCTCGCCACATGGTCAGTAACATCTCTCTTCATGCCAGGCCACTAAAAATTTCGCTTCAAGTCTCGGTACATCTTCATACTACCAGGGTGAATAGTGTACCTAGACCGATGCACTTCATCCAACAACCTCTGCCTGGCCTCCTCATGTTGGGGCACATACAGACACATATCATACCTCAGCTCTCCATATGCCCTAATAGAGAAATGAGGCTCTCCACTAGCCTCCAGCTTCTCAAACACAGCCTGAACAAACGGATCCAGTTTCTGACAAGTGACAATAAACTCTAATAGCTTGCGCGGATAGACAGGTTGGCCACCCAGGCACCAACCGTTCCCCGAGCTTGCCACTTTAGCCTGCTGCTCACTGGATCCTCCAACATGGTCCACTCCTTGACCATCAGGCTCACCACCACGTGCGTACGCCGACTCAGGGCATCAACGACCACGTTGGCCTTTCCAGGATGGTAGGCCAGGCTGAAATCATAGTCCATCAAGTACTCCACCCAACGGTGCCACCTTAGATTGAGATCCCTCTACGTGAAGATATACATCAAGCTCTGATGATCGGTGAAGACCTCAAATTGCTCTCCATAAAGATAGTGTCGTCAGAGCTTGAGAGCGAACACTACGACAACCATCTCCAAATCGTGGATCGGGTAGTTCTTCTCATGATCCTTCAGCTAGCGCAAAGCATATGCTATAACATTGCCATGCTGCATCAGAACACACCTTAACCCAACGCCACTGGCATCACTATACACAGTGAAGCCACCACTTTCAGAAGGCAGAGTCAACACAGGGGCAGAAACTAGACGAGACTTCATCTCTTGGAAACTCACCTCACAATTCTGGTCCTAGTGAAAAGGAACTCCCTTCCTGGTCAACTCTGTCAAAGGCGCGGCTATGGAGGAGAAATTTTTGATAAACCTCCTATAATAGCCCTCCAGACCCGAGAAACTCCTGATCTCCACCATAGTCCTGGGTCGCTCCCAACCGCTCACCGCTTCAACCTTGGCAGGATCCACTCTGATGCCTTCTCCAGAAATCAAATGGCCAAGGAACATGAATTCTCTTAGCCAGAACTCACACTTGGAGAATTTGGCGTACAGCTGATGACGCCTCAGAGTATCCAAAACTGCCCTCAGGTGCAAGATGTGAGTCTCAGCATCAGGAGACTAGTGCGTCATCAACAAAAACCACAACAAACTGGTCCAAAAAAGGGATGAAAATCCTGTTCATCTGATCCATAAACGTAGTCGGTGCATTAGTCAAGCCAAAAGGCATGACCGTGAACTCGTAATGCCCGTACCACGTCCAGAAGCAGTCTTCTGAATGTCTGAGTCTCGTATCTTCAACTGGTGATACCCTGACCTCAGATCAATCTTCGAGAACAATTGGTCGAACAGGTCATCAATGCGAGGCTGGGGATACTTGTTTTTCACCGTGATCTCGTTCAGCATCCGATAATCTATACACAGTCGGAGCGAACCATCCTTCTTGTGGACGAACAAGACAGGCGCTCCCCATGGAGACACACTCGACCTGATAAACCCCTTGTCCAACAACTCCTGCAACTAAGTCTTGAGCTCTCGCAATTCCACCGGCACCATGCGATAAGGAGGCTTCGACACAACTCCAGAACCAGGGATCAGATCGATCAAGAACTCTACTTACTTGTGAGGTGGCATACTAGGCAAATCGTCAGGGAACACGTCGGGATATTCACAGACCATCGAGATGTTGTGAACACCCAACTCAGGAGAAGTGGAGGTAACTATATTAGCTAGATACCCCATGCAACCCCTGACCAAAGACTTATAATCCTTCATAGCTGAAATGACAAGCTTAGGCTCACCCTGACACCCACCTTGCACAAAGGAAGACCCATCCTCAGGAGACCCAAAATAAACTCTCCTTCGAGCATAGTCGATCAAAGTGGACTGCTGCGCCAACCAATTCATGCCTAATATCACATCGTACTCCTGCATGTCCATCATGATCAGGTTGGCGTCGAACTCTCTGCCATTTAGCGTCAAGTCGACAGACTGCAGATACCTCCATGCCAAACTGTGCTCCCCCAACGGCATCACCACGTTGAGATGAAAGGCCAGTTTAGTTGGTCTCTCTCCCAACTCCACCGCAAAAGACTCAGAGATAAAGGAGAAAGAACTCCCTAAGTCAAACAACACTTTGGTCATCCAGCTAGCCACAATAAAAGAACATGATGGACAAACAAACAACAACATCATACAACCATACAATCAGGCAGATATTCAGATTACAATGGGATTACAACAAATCTCAGAGGGTTATAGAACCAACTATTCATCCTTACCCTCAACAACATCTCCCGAAGACCCAACACTTGGAGTTGCAATGGTGAACACCCGTCCCCTCGTCGACTGCTGTGGCGCTCTTCCTGCCTTCTTAGGCGGTTCTAGACAAGATCTCTGAACGTGTCCTGCCTTCCCACAACTATAGCACACCACTAGAGAGGGAGTTCGCCTAGGATGAGGACAATATGCAGTGATGTGGCCCACCTGACCACAGTTGAAGTACTGGTTCCCATCAGGAGCACTGGATCCTATCTGACTGAGGCCAGATCCGCTACCTCCCGCAAAACTCCACCGGTCGGTAGAGGAAACACTGGACCTTGCCTTTTGCTTGTTCTCAGGGCTACCCAAACTACCAACACATGGAGGACCAGAGAAATAGAAGTGGAAGGTAAAAGAAGACTTACCCTTCCCTTTGGGACGACTCCCTAGAAACTTCTGATGCTCTGCCTCGAAGCGGTAAGCATCCCAACCATGTCTTCCACAGTCTGGCACCGACAGCCCATCACTTTCACCCGTAGCCCAGGGTTCAAGCCATTCAAAAACCTATGCACCCGCTCCTCCTCAAGCTCATAGGCAGGAGCAAAGCGTTCCAGCCTGGCAAATTCAGTCTCATACTCGAGCACCGACATCGTGCCCTGCTCCAGACTTCAGAAATCTCAGTGAAGCTGCCCCTTCACATGAGTAGGAAAATACTTGTCATAGAAGGTCGCCTTGAAATCCTTCCACTCGATGCTAATAGTGACTGAGTCTAGGAACTTCAACCGCCTCATAGACTTCCACCACCTATCTGCCTCACCATTTAGCAGGTAGGTCACCAGCCGCACCCAATGCTCCTCCGGGCATGCCATGCTCTCCAGCATCTTCACCACCTTCTCCAACCAGGCCTCGCTCTCTTTAGCACTAATGCTACCCTTGAACGACGGCGGATGAAGCTTCATGAACTAGTTCAGCCATGGGTCACCCGACAGCTCACTAGCACTACTCTTGTAGAATGCGTGAGAGATCCTGTGTTCCAAACTCCTCAATTCGCATGAACCACCTTCCATCCGTCTACGTCCTTTCGGGACTCGGTCTCCTCGACAGGGGCCTTGCCTTTATGACCACGAGGAGGCATCCTACTAGAGAAAGGCAAAGTACCTACACCATAAACAAAACAATAACAAGAAAACCTTGGCGAAAAATCAGGTGCAAACTCTACCATGAATGCAAAACCTATGGAGTCTCTAGACCAAAAACCCTAGGTGGAGTGCAACCTTGTGAACGTGGAGCTCTAATACCAAAACTGTCACGTCCCACATTTTCCACAATAATTTAAAATAAATTAAATTACTGGAAAATTAAAGCTAAATAGTAAATATCTAACTACTAGGAACTTGTGTGTGCCGCTAGAAGACTCCAAACTATATGCACAACGCTAACCCTCTGCATGCCTGCAGCTGCAAACCAAAACCACTAGGAAAACGCATGAGTGACAAAAGTCACCCAGTACGCACCTCACGAAAATCGCAGAAAACAAATCATAATCAATTTTCCTTTTAAATTCATTTCGCAAACCATTTTCTCAAAACCTCACAAACCAGGCCCACACCGACCAAAACCACAACCAGGGCTCTACTAGCTCACAACCACAAGCAAAGGCCCTCAATGGCCAAAACCACAAGCAAAGGCCCTCAATGGCCAAAACCACACACAGTGAGTCGGGGAGCCCGGCGTCAGGCAACCTAACTCTAGCCACACGTAGTCCACTGAGGAGCGACCACGGCGTTCTGCACTGCCATGGCGAAGCCACCTTGTGTAGGAGCGATCACTGTCCTACGATTCTCCCTACCTGGAGAACCATCACAAAGCCAACCCCTCCATGGGAAGGCTATCCTGTCTCTCAAGATGATACCAGCTACGGGACATGTGTCCCACCTGCATTGGCCACCATAGGGTCTGTCTCCTCACGGCATCCTCCACAATGGTGCTCAGGAGGGAGTGTCATACCTCCACACCCGATGACACTCGAGCGTCAGTGCTCACAGTGACAACAGGAGTATCATACCTCCCCGTCATGTCACAAGACACCTTTACCCGTAGACCACAACCCTAGCATTGAGACGACAATCAAGAAGTCTCATACCTCTAGGACCCGATGTCCCTCAGCCTCAGGTATCTCGGTCCTCGACCTCAACCGCGGAGTAGCGTCCGACCATCTGAGAATGTCGTCACATTCCCTGGTCCCGACGACACAGTTCCACACTGTCCCGGTCCGTACACAGAAAAATAGGAAAACATTTTCCAAAACAGGCCAACTATTTCCTTGAAATCCATTTTCCAAAACCATTTTCATATCTTTGAAAATTCTTCCAAAACCTCGGCAAAATGGAGCATCAAGGGTCCCAAGAGACCACCACTGACGGCCCACAATCCCTCTCAATGGGCAAAACACAGCAATCCAGAAAGCCCTTAGGAAACACATTTTATAAACATATTTGGGTCTAGATTCGGCATGTCAAAAATAGGTTCGGTATGCTGAAAAGCCCTGGTTTGGTAGACTGATCTGGATTGATCGACCGAATTAGGTCAACGGTGAAGCCAAAATCAGTATACCAAAAATGGTTTAGTTGACTGAAATCTCCAGATTCAGGTAACTGTCCAAAATCGAACGACTGAATTTCGACCAAAGGACCTAATCTGACAGAAAAATGGCATACCAAAATGGTTCGGTATGCCGAATTCTGCGAAAAGTAGAAAACGGCCAAACCCTATAGTCTGAAATCACCCCAACTAGGACCTCCAATCGGACCCTCTGAACAAACACCAAAAATCTTGTATAAAACATAAGATGTAGACCCTTGAGTCTACTCCAAATCCACATAAACAAAACCAAAATTTATTCACCATGCATTAGGATATAAAATTGCAAAGGCAGAAGGGTCAAAAATGACCCAAAACGCAACCATTGGCATAAATGCCCATAAATCCACCATAAATTCTTATAAAATCACAATAAATTCTAGGAATGTAAATTTACCTAGATTTCATGCAATCCTATCAATTTCTACCATTTTCATGCTCTCTATTACAGTGATAGGAGATGCGTACTTGAAAATGCGCTCCGACGATCTTCGACCGACTCCGACGAACACCGACGACCTTGCACGACCACGACCACACCACGACCTCAGGGACATCGCTCTGGAGCTTCCTAGGCTACCACAAGCCACCATAGCGCCACAGCTTCTCTCCCTGTCTCTCTCTCTCTCTTCACTGGTGTGTGAACAGAAGAAGAAACAAGGGATGCAGGGGAGGACCAGTGGAAGGAGAAGGGGGTGGAGAAGGAGGAGAAGGAGAAGGAAAGGAAGGGAAAGGAATGTGGGGAAGGAGGGATGCACGCCTGCGGAGGAGGAGGGAAAGAAGAAGAAAGAAGGAGAAGACGGCGACGAGCAGTAGGAGAGTGCAGTGTAGCTTATAAAGCCTACGCACGCAGTAGTTGGGAGCATGCTCACCTGCACGTCTCAGCCACCAGCACACCGCACGAGCACACTGGCCACTCTTCCCAACCACCAGCGACAGCAACTGGCCCACGGCGCATACCCCACACAGACCCCACACCTAGGCCCCACACGCACTGTGCTACAATGCACAGTGCCAACAACGCACAGGGACACGCAAATAGAAGCCAGCCCATAAGGCCCAAGCCCAAAGCACAAAACCACACAACGGGCCTCAGAATAGTAACACCTGTCCAAGAATAAAATTCATAAAATGTAAATAATTATAAAATGAATTTTATGGGTGTTACAACTTCTTTCAAAGAAATCTTGGAAATCTTGCATTTTCAAAACTTACTTTCCTTTCTGAAAACTATGCTCTATTCTATATATCTCTAGAAAACTATTCTGAGACTAGGTTCCAGCATAAATCTCAAATCTTAAATCTTGCAAAACACAAAACCTGGCTGGAACTAGTCCTAAAATATTATTCTTATCTTGGCTAGAATTTGGCTAAAACTCAGAAACCAAAACCAAGCTCAATTCTAGTCTCAAACCAAACATGAATTTGAAATCTGCAAATCTCTTTTCTAGTGTCACCTTGATTAGGGGTGACCTGGCCACAATCAGAGAAGGAGGCACCAAGCTCGATCCCTTACATTGCCACAGTGAATGTCCTCGTGTAGGGCATATCATCGTCCTGGCTAATGGGCCTTATTATTTATTTCCTCTTTTCTATTCTCATTGCATGGGAATACGTCTCCTCATGACATCCCTTTAATTTGTTATGGTGTTGCAAGCATCAGTGACTTTGCCTTGTCCATCACGAGCTCTTGAGTTATCTCACCTAGCCTACCTAACATCACCTGCCTAACTGAGCACATTGACTAGCCAGCACTAACCCTTTGGCCTTCAGTTCCTTTTACCCAAGTCCAACCCAAAACTCTGAAATCTCTTTTCTAAAACATGCTTCCAGTCAGAAATTCTTTTCTAAGAAAACATGCATCTTTTCTGAAGTCTCTTTCTAAAACTCTTTCTGAAATCACTTTTCTTATCATAGGGAATGCTTTTATGAAAAACCAATATTCTCTTCTATAATAATTCCGATTAAATCTCTTTTAAAGAAGAACCATTCTTTTTAAACCTTTGCATTTCTTTCTAAAACATCTTTTATTTTAGAATAATTGCTCAAGGGGTAAAACCATATTTTCCACTAATTACAATCTTCATCAAGTGTTTTATCCTTTCTACGAAATATGCCTGTGAGACTTGCACATCCCGTCTGTGTCTCTGGTTCGTGCGTTTGGCACGCGGTCCATGCACTTATAGTAAACTTAGATCAGGTCGCTAGAAAAATTGCCCCACTTGGGAGCTCCGAGCAGACCTATCTCTGGCCACTACAAAAATACACAAAAATACTCATCTTGGAGGATTTTGAGTCTACTACATTTTGGGACAAGTTTCATCTTAATCTGATATGTGGTTCTCAAGATATTAAATCAGGAAGTTCAAAACATCACTGAAAGTTCCTGTAGCAATTCTCGATAAAAACCATAGAAAATTCCCCATAAATCTCAATAAATTCACGGGATTACTAACAATCCTAGATTCCATGCCAGACTACTCATTTCCATACTTTTAACTAACATGCCACATTAAATCATACTTGGAATTATTAAAAAATCGAGAGGAGAGTAAATGTGTCGCATACTCTGTGATGGGTTCTGACGACCTCCCCTTCCGATGGCGAGTGAGCTTCCTGGCGATCTCCTCTCCTTCGGCAAACACCTCTCTCCCTCTCCTACTCAGGGTCCTCCTCTCTCTCTCTGGATGCCTCCCACACTAGCCCTCCTCCTCCCTTATTAGTCTCGCTGGCCCGTCGTCGTTTTTCGATCGTTCGTGATTGCTAGTGAGGCATGGCCGGATTCGAGCGGCACCGTTTGCATGGCAAGGGAGGGAGCAGCGTTGGCAAGGTATGGCTGCACAGTAGAAGGTAGCAAACTACTGTGCGGTCATTGTTGAAGCATATGTATACGCATACGGTATAGGATACTAACATACGTAGGCATACAACATCCAAGGATAAATACCAAAGAGAAGAGTGCACAATCAAACATTGAAACCCATATTCCATTAATCACTTTTAATACAAATGCATGGGTACAAGCTCACATCATCCTAGAAATCTCCTGGGAGACCCGGGCATGTCAAACGGGCGTCCCCACCACACGTCTTACACGCTATCTTCCTATTTTGGGCTCAGATATTACATTGCTTGTACTTGTACCTAGTCTTTTGGATGGGTAAGGGTAATGGATAAGGCCTTACCCACCTTGTACCAAACTCATTGACGACCCTACTTGTGACGTATAACAAATAAGATTGGGGAGAATATTGGTGGTATTCCTAATAGAAATGTGGTTGTCGAAGAGATCAACTAGGTAATTATTGATTCAGAGTCTATAGCCATGTTCAAGGATGGATGGAACCAAACTACATCCAAATATAGCTTGCAAAGCAACAAATGGTTATTTTCAATGTATGGAATCAAAACTAGATGGGTTCCAATTTTTCAGAACACGACTTTCTTTGTAGGGATGAATTCTACACAACGAAATGAAGGTATGAATGCCTTCCTACAAAGATCAATTACAAAAAGAAACTCTCTACTCCAATTCATTAGTTGTTTTGAACATGCAATGATGTACCCAAGAGAGAAAGAAAACATATCAAACCACGAGACTAAACAAAAGACTCCAAAGATAAGGACCACACTAGAAATGGAAATTCAAATAATTGAAGTATATTCGAATCTAATATTTTACTTGTTCCTGAATAGGTTTGTCAATTCCCTATATTGTAATACCACATTTGTCGATGAGCTCGATGGAGTAGTTGATGAGGGCACAACCTGTAATTGCCATATGATGGAAAACAAAGGCTTGCCATGCAGACACATCCTAGCTTTCTTGAAACGTTTGGGAGTAAAATGTTGTTGGAGATATATATTTTGGGAAGATGGAAAAAGTATATAAAGGATGGTATCAAAATAACTATTTATAATATAAATCATAATTGAGTCAATGCACCTAGATTCTATGAAATGTCTGAGTTAGCAATAGTTTGATTGACTTGTCCTTGTACAACACCACTTCCTTTGAAAGTGCCAAGGACCTGATGAAGAAAGCACTCGAACAACTAATTGTTTTTGCTCTTGGTGCATCAGGTTCTAGCAAGAAAAGATCACTTCTAGAACTCAAAGTGTTAAATCCAAATAAAGCTAAAACCAAAGGAAGTGAAAATTGTGGTAGACCAAAGGGTTCTACAAATCGATTGAAGCCATTGTCAGAATTGAGAGCTTAGACAAACAGGAGATGTCATTCATATATGAACGTAGGACATGATGCTAGGACTTGTCCTATAAACAATCAAACTAAACAATCTTGTAACAACAAGTATAACACATACAAAACCAATAACATAGATATATTTACCACCACTACTTAAATAATAAGACTATAACTTCCTTCTTATGATGCTCATGAAGCATATGTGGATTGTCGCAAGGGTATATCAACAATGATAGCCAAGACTTCAGCAATATGAATCTGTAGTTTTTTTTGGTAAATTTCCCTTTGTAAATATTATCTTAAATTTGTTCTATAATTCGAGGCTACTTTACATTCATGTACAAAGTACTATTTTGATCTATTATTGTGTCTCAATTTATTATAGAACCTCTCTAAGAAATTCTTTGTAACTGTAATCGTCGTTGCTCATTTGAGAGAAATGACTTCAAAGGTTAGAAAAATACATTTACTAAATGACATTGCTTGTTTCACAGCCTTCTTCTTTGACCATTTCATTTCTTCTACAGATGCACTAGTGTCACCTGTTTAATTCCAAATTGTAGTACACAGATGTCAATTGTATTTGTCCAAATAGTGAAGTTTTTTGTAACTTTTGAATAAACATGATGGTAAGTGTAACGACTTGAGTTGCTACTATCACAAATACATTAGTTCAACAAAATTCAACATAATTAAATACTAAATTATAAAAAATTAAAGGCTAATTAAATATATCTACACTACCAGGAACTTGTAGTGAATGGCTAGGAGACTCCAACTATAGACACTATTAACCACAACTGCTATACGTCTGCACCTGCAACTAACACCACTAGAAAACATGTGAGTGACTAGAAAAGTTACCTAGCACAACACCCCACGGAAAAACATGGAAAACAAAGACAAACTTTTTGCTTTTAAAATCAATTATCAACACTAGACTCTAAAATCCTTTCTAAAAGTATTTCAGCTTTTCTTTTGAAGTCACAAGAACATTGGAAACCATCCATATAGTCAAACCAGGTCCTGCTTGTCGAAACTTCCAAAACACGGGCCAAAACCTTAAGCACGACCCTATTGGTCACAAAGCACAACTACACTATGTCGTGTTGGTCGACACTAAGCAACCGACTCTGGCCACAAGCACCTACGCTACACTACCACAGACAAGCCACCCTACAAAGAGTAAGTCTATCACGGGCTCCTTTCACCTAAAGGAACCTAACAAAGCTAACCCCACTTAGGAAAGTTACCCTGTCACTTAGGATGACACCAGAAGTAGGGCACGTGCACTACCAACATCACAGGGTTCGCTCTCTTAGTATCCTCAACTTGGTACCCAAACAATGGGAGTGTCATACTTCCACACCTAAAAGTACCTTGAACCTCAGTGCCTCGGTAACAACCACAGTATCATACCTCTAGGTTCAGACAACAACTCAATCCGTGGACCTCAACCTCGTCCCCATGAACGATAGTCTGGGAGTATCATACTTTTGGGACTCGATGAATACTAACCTACAGTCTATTGGTCCTTGACCTCAACCTAGGTGATGCGCTCGACCAACCAAGAATGTTGTGACATTCCCTAGTCCAGGCAACACGACCCCACGGTATCTTGGTTCACATACAAAAGCTAGGGAAAACTCTTTTCCAAACAATATTTTGATTTCTCAAAAATCTTTTTCGAAAATCATTTTTATACATGCAAGATCTCTACAAAACTAGCACATCAGGAATCCACAGTAGACCACCTTGATGGCCCACAAAACACCATTATGATCATATAAAAACCCTCAAGGAAATCACTAGAAATCCACTTTAAAACAGCTCAAGGGCCTTGTTTAGCACACCAAAATTAAACGATCAATCGAACCTGGCTTAGGACACCACTTTGGTAGACTAAAAAGCCAATCAATCATCTAAAATCTCCTGGTTTGACAGATCGAAACAGATTGATTGATCAAACTAGGTCCCAGGTCCATACCCAAGACTAAAATAAGCAAATCGAATGGATTCGTTTGATCGAATTCTACGTCAAAGGGACCATTTGGGAGCAAAAAAAGTACACCAAACCAGAATGGTATGTCAATTCCTACGATTTTAGAAAAATAACTAGAGCCCTAGACCCAACCTTCACCCAAAATGGGAGTGAGGGGTGGTCTCACCACAAGCAACCCCAAAATCCATGAAAATAAAAAAATATAGGCATGCAAGTCTACTACAGATCCACATAAAAATCACTACGATCCATTGATCGTAGCTTAAGATACTAAATATCAAAGCTGGAAGACTCTAGACACATACATAGTGCCAGCCACACATTAAATTCATCATAAATGCCCATAAATTCTCATAAATTATGAAATTACTCCTAGGCATTAATTTCATGTAATCCTACTTATTTACTACATTTTCATGCCATTCTACAAAGAGGTGTGAGGTGCGTACTGCTGAGACGATCGCTGAGGTTCGACTACCTTACCGGTGACCTAATGCAACTTCGATGACCACCTTAGCTCCAAGCACCACACGGTCATGCATGCCATGAGCTCACTGTGCCTCCAAGGAAGAAGTCTGGAGCTCCTCCTTAGCCTTGTCCAAGCTCCACCACTCTAGAGCTGTCTCTCTCTCACACACACTCGCCACCAACAATGAAAGGGAGGAGAATAAGGAGGGAAAGTGGAAGGGAAGAATGAGAGGGAAAAGGAGGAGGGGGAGGGCTTTGGGGGTTCACTCGCCAACTGGCATGCTCGGAAAGGTGGAGAGAAATGGAGGGAAAGGAGGAGAGTCATGTTGGAGAAGCTTGAGCTTGTCCTTCCTTAAATACGTGAGGTCCAAAGTTAGATGTGCATGTGCACAACAATGAATCAAAAATACATGTAGACCCATACATCCCCAGCCCAACAAACTACCAACACAACACGAGGAAAACTACCCCTTCACACCAACACACCCACGCATAGGAAAAAAACACAGTGCCTTTACAAAAGACAGGGTATACGACAAGCCAAACACAAGAATAGTGCACATAGCACCAAAGTCTAACACAACACCACTAAATCACAGAAATGGGCCTAACGCTAGTAACAGTAGCCCACAATTAAATTATCAAAACTGTATATTTACAAATAAATGAATTTTCAAGTGTTACATACTAACCACCTTATAAAAGCATTTCGCCCTCAAAATCACTGGTAGGCGAATAAGTACAGGTACTGGGCTAGGATAGTATCCTCGTGCTCCCACGTGGCCTCCTCAACTCCATGATACCGCCATCACACAAGAACAAGTGGAATTACCTTATTCCGCAACACCTGCTCTTTTTGGTTGATGATCTAGATGGCATCCTCCACAAAGGACAAATCCTCTTGGAGTTCCTCTGAATGAATTGGAATTACTTGAGATGCATCAGCTAGACATTTCCTTAGTATGGAGACATGGAATACGTCGTGCACAGATGACAATTCCCTTCTTCTTCTTCTTCTTTTTCTCCTTCTTCCTCGTCCTTCCTCTTCCTTTCCTCTTCCCTCTTGAGAATTCCGAAGAGAGAGAGAGAGAGAGAGAGAGAGAGAGAGAGAGAGAGAGGTGACAAAGAAAGAGAGAAGGGTGACCATCGGAGGGTGCCTGCATTGATATCAAAGAATGCTTGGCTCTAGGACATCACTGTGAGGTTGTGAGGTGAGCCGGAGCTCATGGGTTGGCCAATGGTGACCATGGTGATCGTCGGTAGTGGTGCACAACAAGCCTCTTTAAGATGCACACTCTACAACTCTGCTCTGTTTTCTATAAAATCAATATGGTTGCATTCCTTGTGTGATTCTGAGCATGATGGAAGTGATTTGGTGATTTTTGGTTGAGTATACGATTTTTAATCCTGATTATTTAGAAACAATTGATATTATTCATATGTGGCCCGTTTTTAGTGATTTCTCAAGTTATACCACATGGAATTTGATAATTTTTGTACCATTGGATTGCTTGTCTGATTTCCTTCATTTTGGTATGTTATTTGCCAAGTTTGGTGCCCTGTAGTGGAATAGGAATTTGAGGAGAGTGGGTGCCCATAGAGCTATGATGAGCATTGGATTTTCAAGGCGACCCTCGAACAACCATTGTGGGTTAGGCCTGTGAGTAGGCCACACGAGTGCGCCCCACGGATTTCAAAGGCCATTCCAAATGCTGGAGTTAGTATTTCTGGTGTTTTGGTTTTGGTATTCCTTCTACTATGATGTTTAGTTTTGTAAATGCCTTGGTAGTGCATAATTGGTTTTGAAAATAGATTTCAATGATAATGTGTTAGTGTTTTGAAAAGAGCTTCCTATGGTTTTCTTGTTTGGTGGACGAAGAGATCGATGGATGGTGTTGTTTGGACCAGATGATGTGATGACATTCTCAAGTAGTCAAGTGCATCACTTAGGTTTAGGTTAGAGACCAAGTGACCATTGGCAAGTGTTCATCTGACCTCGGAGGTATGAAACTCTTGGATTGTCATTCACGAGGCCAAGGCTAAGGTCTGTGGGTCAAGGTGTTGTCTAGACTTGAAGGTATAAGACTTCGGTTGCTCCAGATATCGAGACCTAGGGTACTGTCTGTACTTGGTGGTATCGTAGTAGCGGGCTTGGGAGGTATGAGGATCCTAAGCAGTTGGGTGTGATGCCCTGGTTACCACAGGTACTAAGGTGTTGGTGGCTGCTGACAGAGCCTAGGAGTAGGGTGTGAGCACCGAGTTAGGATGCCAAGAGGACATACCCTACGGTTTAAGCATCGAATTAGGTGGAGAGACAACTTGCCTAGGTGTAGGGTGAGTAGGCTTTCTGGGTGTAAGGTTAGCATTTCGAGGGTCCTACAGGTGATGGGATGCCAAGACGGGCAGACTCCTCTATAGGATAGTTGTCTGTGGCAATGCAGTACACTTCGATGGCTGCTTTTGGCTAGAGTTGTTGCTTAACGTTGAGCAACACAACTCATTTTGTGGTCTTTGTGTGCTTATACAATTTTCTGTAGGTTTTGGCCCATGAGGCTTGGTTTTGAGGTGTGAGTAGTTTTCAAGTGTTCGGGATGGCTTTCAAAAAAGTAAAATAGTTTTGAGAATTGGTTTAAAGCTTGGTGGAATTTATATTGCAGGTTTTAGCCTGATTTCCTTGTGGTTTTTCATGGAGAGTGTGTTGAGTGACATTTTGGTTAGTCATGTGTGTTTTCTCTTGTGTTTTCTGTCACAGGTGCAGACGGTTAGTGGTGTAGTACTAGTGCTTATATTTAGAGTCACTGACTACACACTACAGGTTCCTAGTAGTCTAGATACCTTTAGTTAGTCTTTAATTATTATGTAAAATTAGACATTTAATTATGTTTAATTTTAATTAGGCTAATGGATTTGGTGGTAACGACTCAGGTCATTACAAATTTGGTATCAGAGCCTAGGTTCACTAGGTGCACTAGCCTAGGGTGTTCAGTTTGGGTGACCTTATAGGATTGCAAGTCATGATTGTGTCTACACCTGTCAGTTTTATCATGATTTCTAGGTGTTGTGTTGCTGATTGTAGTGTAAGTATTCTATCTGATCTTGCATAATGTCTCGCCAAGGCTGAAGTAAATGCAAGGCCCTTGCCAAGGAGTCTAGCTTTTAGGAGGAAAGTGGATGGCAAGGTATGCTAGCCGAGCTGTAGAATCTGGTGCATAAGATCTCCCACACATTCAGCAAAGGAGGTTCCAGTGGATCGTGAGGAGGTCCATGGCTTTATTAGTTGAGCAGGCTCCAAGTGCCAACATTCAAAGGCAAAGGTGGGCCTGAGGAGAGTGAGGTACGGTTGCAAAGGAACGTGAAGATGTTGGAGAGCATGGCTTGCTTAGAGGAGCATTGAGTACGGTTGGCCACCTCTTTATTGGAAGGTAAGGCAGATCAGTGGTGGAGGGTTGTGTGGCGATTGAAGTTTCTAGATGCTGTGACCATCAAGATCAAGTAAAATGATTTTGAGGCGGCCTTCTATGAGAAGTACATTCCCGATCATATACAGGATAGACACGATTGAGAATTCCAGAACCTGCAGTAGGGCAACATGATGGTGAGTGAATATGAAGTTGCCTTTGCCCGATTAGAACGATTTGCCTAATCATTTGATTTCGAGGAGCAATAGGCGAAGAAGTTTCTAGAAGGCCTTCAGCCAAGGTTGAAGTTGAAAGTGATGGCGTGTCTATTGTAGATAGTTGCGAAGATGGTCAACATGGCTTCTTGATTTGAGGACAAATACAAGAAATTTATGGAAGATCGTCCCAAAGGGAAGTCCAAGTTGTCCTTTGCTTCATGGTTCTCTTTCTTGGGTATGCCAAATTCTAGCAATTTTGGTAGTTCCAGGAAGAAAAGGACGGAGAAGGTTGGTGGTTTTTCCAATGGTCAGCACAGTTTTGTTGGCTTTAGTCATCTAGGCTTCGATTGCCCTAGTTAGATAGGTTCTAGTGGATCTGGGGACAAGTATTGCTACATGTGTGGCCATGCAGGCCATCTTGTGGTAAGTTTTCCTCGTTTATAGTAAACACTAGGACAGGAGGTGTGCTACAATAGTGGGAAGTCAAGGCATATTCAGAGATCTCGTTTGAACCTCCCTCCCCTAGAAGAGTAGGGAGTACACCGCAATAGCTGACTCAGGGGCGTGGCTTCACCAACACTACTCCTATCGTTGGACCTTCAGGAGATGTTGTGGAGGGTAAGGACCTGTAGTTTTTGTGTTGTGTAATCCTCCTTGTACTGTTTGTAATCTCCTCTATATTATGGATTGTTGTTTAATTGAGAATGTTGTTGATGTGTGCTTGATCATTAGGTTCTTTTCTTGTAGCGGGCCAGATGGCTAAGGTCTTGTTTGACTCAAGGAGTACTATCTCCTACATCTTTGAGTCTTTCGTGGTGAAGATGGAAGATTGATCAACAAGGCTAGTCTTTCATCTCAATGTGGTGACGCTGCTTGGGGAGCATAGTTTAGCTTAGAGAAACTTGTGGTCTGTCACCTTGGAGCAGAATGGCAGAGAGTTCGATGCTAGCCTTATCATCATGGATATGTACGAGTATGATGTGATACTCGGTATGGACTGGCTAGGTCATTAGTTTTCTTAAATCGATTGTGCTCACAGGAGGGTGTATTTTGGTTCTGTTGATGGTGATTCCTTCTTTGTGCGAGGTGTGTGTTAGGGTGAGCCTAAGCTTATTATTTCAGCAATGAAGGCTTACAAGTCGTAGGGAGATAGAGTTCTCAATTGAGTTGGTCCCTAGATTTGGTGCTATCATGAAGTTTCCTTATAGCATGGCATTAGTAGAGTTGAGAGAGCTCAAGTCGCAGTTGCAAGAGTAGTTGGACAAGTGTTTCATCAGACCAAGTGTGTCTTTGTGGGTGATTAATTCATAATGCATACATATTTTATTCTTATATTTATCTATTTTGTACATAAATAATGCTACTCAAGGTGTTTTATGCAACTTTTGCAGAAACCTAGTGAAAAACAAGGGGAAAAGAATAATTGTGTTAGAAAGAAAAGATAGACTTGCATGGAAAATTCTAGAGCCACGTCAAGAGACCAAAATGAGAATTTCCACAAGTCAAAATATTGGGATAAACATGAGCCAACAAAGTAACCAAAATCAATGATGATCTGGATGGTCTGGATCGTCTGGGTGCCTAGGAGGCGTCTAGATGACAATTCGATGCCTCCCAAGCGCCCAATCAGAAGGAAGATGACCCAGTCTTTGAGGCAGATGACGTGTACTTGGAAATATCTTGTATTTAATTTTGAAAATGTAATTGTGACATCAAATTTGTATCTGATGTAAGCAAGTCCTTATAAGTCTATAAAAGGATCCCTTGTGTAGATCTAAGGGAGCTCCCATCTAGGTTTTAAACTCTGTTCTTTTTTTGTATTTTGGGAGATCTAGAAGATCAGCATTGTAACTAAGTTTTGTTTAATAAAATTAGTTTTTTCCTTTCATTATGTCTTCTATTTCTCATTCTTCTTTCTCTTTTAATTTAAGGCTTTGTGTAATCATGTTTGGCTAATCTTCTAGATCTAGGGTAGATATGAAGTTTATTTAGATTGAGATGTGTAATCATATTTTCTTTTCTTTCTCTTTGTGCTTCATGCAATGAGTATGTGGGTTGAATATATATTACATAAATCATTCATAGAATCGATAAACTTTGATAGACTAACAATGAGTTCATCTTTTTAGTCTATACTTAGGGAAGATTTAATTGAGGGTTGTGTATATAATCTCGATTTCATTATATATCATCTAATTTAACTTGGTTTGTGTGTTCTTACTCCTAATCTTGATATTCTATGATGCATATTTTTGCATATAGTTTATTCTTGTGTGGATAAAAATCATTAAATCAAGTTATTTAGATCAATAGAGAGGAAGGGAATAATCATGATCATGCATTTTCAATTCTATGTAAATGACTTTGAAACTCTAGGTTTTAATTAATCTGTTTGTTTCTTAATCTTTTAGATTTAGTTTTAAACATCATCCCTCTCACATTTTTTCTCCATAATTGACAATAAATCTTTGTTATTATTAAACACTTTTCTCTGTGAGATTGATCCATATTTGTTGACGTACTACTCTAGACGCCATGCACTTGCGGTTAATTAAAACGAACACATTAGTGGGGAGCACCTGTCTTGTTCATTTGTAAAAAAGGATGGTTCACTCTGCTTGTGCATAAATTATCGGATGCTAAACCAAATAACAGTAAAGAATAAGTACCCTTTGCCTCACATTGATGGCTTGTTCGACCAATTGCAGTTTACTTCGATATTTTCTAAAATTAACCTGAGGTCAGGATATCATCAGTTAAGGATCTGTGACTTAGACATTCAGAAAACTGCCTTTCGAACGTGGTACAGTCACTATGTGTTTACAATTATGCCATTTGGCTTAACCAATACCCCTACTGCATTCATGGATTTAATGAACAGGATATTCAAGCTTTTTCTGGACCAGTTCGTGGTGTTATTCGTCGATGATGTTATGATTTACTCTCTGGATGTGGAGACTATGCCTTTCTGTAGACTAGCATCAACTGTATGTCAAATTCTTCAAGTGTGAATTCTGACTAAGTGAGGTTATGTTCCTTAGTCATATCATTTCAGGAGAAGACATCAGATTGGATCCTACAAAGGAAAAGGCAGTGACTATTTGAGGGAGGCCCAAGATTATAATAGAGATTAGAATATTCATGGGTTTGGCGGGCTACCACAGGAGGTTCATCAAGGAATTTTCCTCTATAGTTGTGCCTTTGACAGAGTTGACATGGAAGGGAGTTTCATTCTCTTGGAACCATAATTGTGAAGTGAGATTCAATGAGTTGAAGGCTCGTTTGGTCTCAGCTGCTGTTTTGACTTTACCTTCTAGAAGTAGTGGTTTCATAGTGTATGATGATACCAGTGGTGTTGGGTTGGGCTATGTTTCGATGCAGCATGGCAATGTTATAGCCTATGTGTCTCGCTAGCTAAAAGATCATGAGAAGAACTACCCTACCTATGATTTGGAGATGGTTGTCGTAGTGTTCACACTCAAGTAGTGGCGACATTGCTTGTATGGAGAGGCAATTGAGGTCTACATTAATCACCAAAGATTGAAGTATATATTTACTCAAAGGGACCTCAACATGAGATAACGTTGATGGGTGGAGTATCTGAAGGACTACGATTTTAGTTTGTCCAATCATCCTAAGAAGGCCAACGTGGTTGTCGATGCACTAAGTCGGCATACACACATGATGGCGAGTCTGATGGTTATGGAATGGACCATGTTGGAGGTTTTGGTGGGCTACAGGCCCAAGAGACTAGCTCGGGGAATGGTTGGTGCCTGAATGGCTGACTTATCAATTTGCCCTAAGCTAGTGGAGTTTATTATTGCTCGTTAGTAGATGAACCCTTTTGCTTAGGCTATTTTCGAGTAGCTGGAGGTTGGAAAAGAGCCTCACTTTCCTATTGGGGCTTATGAAGAGTTGAGATGATTTTCGACTGTACGTGCATCAGCATGGGGAGGCTAGGTAGAGGTTGCTAGACGTAGCTCATCAGTCCAAGTACACCATTCACCTTGGGAGTACTAGGATGTACGAGGACTTGAAGAGGAGTTTCTGGTGGGCTAACATGAAGAAGGATATCGTTAACCATGTGGTGAGATACATGAGCTACTAGTTGGTCAAGGTAGAACATTAGAAGCTTGAAGGAGCCTTGCAGCTATTGGACATTCCTGTGTGGAAATGGGAACATATCTCCATGGATTTTGTGATTAGGTGGTCATGTGCTAGGAGAAAGAATGACATCGTATGGGTGATCGTGGACCAGTTAATCAAGTCTACGCACTTTCTTACCATCCAAGTGAATTTTCTAATGCATTGATTGATGGAGTTATACATGTTAGAAATTGTCAGATTGTACGGTGATCCCGTATCCTTCGTGTCTGAGAGAGATACAAGGTTCACTTCAAGGTTTTGGAAGACCCTGCAAGAGGCTTTTGGTATGGTACTTAATTTTAGCATAGTGTTTCATTCTCAATCAGATAGTCAGATAGAGAGGACTATTTAGACGTTGGAGGATATGTTGATAGCATATGCCTTAGACTTGCAAGAGAGCTAGGAAGAGCATCTACCACTAACGATGTTCATTTACAACAAAAGCTATCATTCTAGCATTGGCATGGTGTCATTTGAGGTATTGTAACGCAGGACTTGCAGATCCATATTTGCTGAAGTGAAGTAGGCGAATGATAGCTTTTTGGACTAGAGATCATGCAGCTATATGCAAATAGAACGAATTTGATCCGCATGAGACTGTTAGCTGCACAAAGTTGACAAATGAGCTACGTCGACAAGAGACAAAGACCACTGAAATTTCTGGTGGAGGACTATGTATTTCTGAAGGTGTGGCCGACCAAGGACGTGACAAGGTTCGGTAAGCGTGGAAAATTGAGTCCTCAATACATTGGCCCATAACAAATCACATAGAGGGTTGGTGAAGTTGCGTATCGATTGGACCTACCATCAAAGTTGTCGTTAGTCCATGACGTTTTCCATGTCTCCATGCTGAGGAAGTGCCCTCCCTATCATGCCACAAAATACTTCAACCTGTGGACCATAACTCGAGCCTCAAAACGACAGTCAAGGAGTCTCATACCTTCAAAACCCGACAAATCTCCGCCTTAGGTATCTCGGCTCAATGTAAATAGAAAGCACCAAAAAACTCTTTCCAAACCATTTTTAAATATGTACTTTTCTCTTTCCAATACTCTCTTTTTGAAAACCATTAAATATCATTTAAAACTTAAGAAACACTGTGCCCAACAACGGCACAAAAATCAAAGGCCGAGAAACCACAAACAAAACACAACCTCAACAACTCTCCTATCAGGCCTAGACAAAAAACCTTGGGAGCGTCTAGATTCACGAGCACTACACTCAACTCACGACCACAATCTAAGAAAACACCAATAATAGGACAACCACAACTAGAACTCTATGTAAGACACCTACTGGCTCGTGTCCTTCAGAAGTACAGCCAGATCGGCTCAAACACTTGGAACAGTGCCACTGAATATTTTATTCAATGCACCATAGACAAAACCACACAAACCCTATACCTAGGGATAATATCATGATCCCTAAAGTCCAGTCTAAACCATCTGTGGGAAAGCATGTCATTTCTAAATCATATCATCTTTTACTCTACCCATATCTTAGATCATCTCTTACTAATTCATTTTAGGCAAATCCTATAATCATTCTAATGATTATCCTAACCATTTATGTCATTATATTTATCTCCTTGGAATATATATATATATATATATATATATATATATATATATATCAAAACAATAAAACATCTTAATACAGGATTAGGGCTTAGATCGGCAGATCAAAATGGAACAGTCGACTGAACCTGGGCTCAGGGTACCTGATTGACAGACCAAAAAACCACACCGTCAACCAAAAATCCCTGATTTAGTAGACCGAAAACGTCTGGTCGACCGAACCAGGATTTCTATCAACACCCAAGACTTCTAGAGCGATAGACCAAACGAATTCAATCAACTGAACCAAGGATCAAGGAGATAATCTACAACAAAAATGGCATAACGAAATAATTTGGTATGCCGAACCAGGCGACAGTAGGGCATCCTGAAATGGGACCCAAAACCCAATCCTGCAAACCACTCACACAAACCATGCAAGCTATTTATCAAAATGAAGATCTTGACGAGATCCTCCAAACCAAAAAAGAAATACAGAGATCTATCAAGCGGATCTCGAGAAATTAATAGAAAACACAAAAGGGGCACTATTCACTCCACACAAAATACAACCTTAAATGGCCCACAAATGTTTAATAAAAGCAATAAATTTTACTACAATTACGAGCACACTATCATGCACCTAGGAATCAAATATGGAACTAAAAGAAGCCTACGGGGTGTGTACCTCCATCGAAGGTGCAGCGGCGACGAGCAGCGAACGACGGCACACCTCCTCCTCCCTAGCCACGAGTAGCTCCTCTCCTCCTCCTCCTCGTAATGGTGACGCGACGGTGGTGGCGGCATTCCCCCTCCTCCAGCCATCTCTCTCTCTCTTAGCCCTCTCTTGTCTCTCTCTCTCTCATTCTCCCTCTCTCTTCCTCACTCATCATGAAGAAGAAGGAGAAGAAGAAGAAGAAGAAAAGGTGGGTAAGGCCTAGGGAGAGAAAAGAGAAAGAAAGGGTGGAAAGAAGAAAAGAAAGAAAGAAGGGAAGGAAGCCACAGCACGAGACCAAGCCACGTGATTTTCCACGTCCACATCACTCGTGCCAGTAGAGACCAACCACCTAAGCATGCCAACCAAACTCTGCGGCCTAGAACAAAACCATAAAACTCCTACAAAGGCCGACACAACCCCCGAACCACACAACACTAATGGGCTAGAAACCCACAATCTAGGTGTAAGACACTATTAAAGACGTGTCCAACATTGGACACTAGGGCCCCCAACACCCAACACACCTGAATCCACCTTAATTATCTGGCAAAAACATCACTTCCAAATCTGTGTCGTTACATAACTTGATCAGTCAAGTTCTAGTGTAAGGATTTATTAAGGTCTAATTTGTATATGATTTGGAAGCATGAGTCAATAGAACAAAGTAGAGTATAACATGAACAAATAAAGAAACTAGATATATTTACATTATTTGATGTTCAAGGTGACAGAGACTTCCAACCCATGGACAAAGCATAATTCTCAAATCAATCCTTGAGAATATCAGGCATTGCTTCCCTCAACATATCTTTGAATTGAGTTAGTTGAAGCTCATTGGAAGATGAAAGTTGATTAACTGATTGTGATGATAGTGCTTATTGTATTATCCTTATGGAGGATTCACGAGGGCTAAACCCAATCACCCATCCTTTCTTTACTCCTCTAGTAACTTGAATCCAAGCTTCTAAGTTGTCTTGTGGTAAATATTGCATTGATCCTTTTTCACTTTCTATTGATGTTAAGGATGAGTTGATACCCATGATGGAGTTGTAGTTGCCCAAAATCATGAAATTAGATTCATTACTGAAAAAAGATATATTAATAAATAAAACTACCATTTTGTAAATTCACATCTTACTTAATGAAATAATAAAATAAATAACTTACATAAATATCTTTTGCTTTAGCATAGACCCACTCATTGCTTTTTCTCTTTTGATGAATTTTTTTGAAGACCTTTGCTTGAGTTGGATGATGATTAAGTTGTTTGTCCTGAATTGAAATTATATATTGATAATGTAATTGAGGAAATATCTATAATAAAAAGATTTAATTAACCTCAAGCTAAATATACATCATACCATATCTTTCCTATGACCCTCAACACTCCTTGAACCACCAATATATGTCAAATGAGAAGAGCTAAGACGATTTTGATTTACTTTTTCTAAAGTAACATGCCATTGCTCTAACTTCCATTCACTTACAAACTCATCCCACATTGGCTTTTTGGCCCATTTTGGTGGAAACTCCTTGCATTTGTCATCTATTTTGGAGACCTTAGTTTTCTTCATTGCTTCATATCTTACCTTATACAACCATGCCTTGTAACATTCTTTTACATATCCCTCAAATGTTTCTTTTACCTGCTTGGCTGCCACTTCATCTCCAAAGTTATAATATTCCTTTGAAAAACAAGCATTAATCATTGTAAATAAATGATATAAAATTTAAAAGTATAAATGCAATGACTTACCAATAATTTCCCCCACATCATATTCTTCTCTATATTTTTCCAGTCATTCCATGACAGGTAAGCAGCTAGAAGATGAACCTTGACAATATTAGCTATTTGTTACTTTATTGAAGGTGGTTCAATTGATTTACAAAAATTTAAATAACAAGTAAATATTAATACACTTGTTTTTATAAACAATAAACAATTACATATAATAATTTTAATAAATGTGACAACCCTTTCAGTGCAATTGTAGGAATTGGAGCTACTGTAACAGGAATTCCTTGTGCATCGCTTTTTGAACTTTGTGTTTGATTATCTACAATCATATAATAAGATTTAAAAAGTTTTCAATGAAAAAAGAAATGTATACATGAACATAAAATTATGTGAATACCATTATCCATTGTAGGAGTTGAGCATGACCCCAATACAACATCACTATTGTGCACCCTTGAAGTGTGTATAGGAATTGAAGCTTCTGGTACACTAGGAGTGTAACACCCCCAATTCCCATAATAAATTAAATTACAGGAAATTAAAAGCTAAACAGAAATATCAACTACCAAGAACTTGTGAGTGCGGCTACGAGACTCCGAACTATGTGCACTATGTTAAAATCCATCTGCATGTCTGCACTTGCAACTGAAAAACTACGAAAGAACAAACGTGAGTTACAAAAGTCACCCAACACGCACCCTATGAAAACAATGGAAAACAAATCTATATTAATTTTTCCTTAAAATCATTTCACAAATCATTTTCTCTGAAAACCATCAAGACTGACCAACCAAGCCTAATAGACCAAAAACCACAACAAACACGGCCCACACCAGTCAAAACAGTAAACAAGACTCTACCAGTCCAAAACCACAAATAAGGCCCTCAATGGCTAAAACCACATACAGTGAGTTGGGAAGCCTGACGCTAGGCAACAAATTCTAGCCACAAGCAGCCACTGAAGTGCACTACACTGCCATCGTAAAGCCATCCTGTGCAGGAGCGATCACTGTCCCATAATTCTCTCACCTAGAGAACCCTCACATAGCCAATCCACTCTGGGAAGGCAGTCCTGTCTTTCAGGATGCTACCAGCTATGAGACATGTGTCCCACCTGCACTAGCCACCACATGGTACGCCTTCTCACGACTTCTTCCACATGGTACTCGTGAGAGAGTATCATATCTCCACACTCAACAACACTTGAGCCTCAGTGCTCACAGTGACAGCTGGAGTATCATACCTCCCCATCATGCCACAAGACATCTCAACCTGTGGACCTCAACCTCGACCCCACAAACGACAATTAGGGAGTATCATACCTCCAAGACCCGACAAACACTCGCCTCGGTCTCTTGACCCCCGTCCTCAACCAAGGAAACACACCCAATCACCCAAGAATGTTGTAACATTCCCTGGTCCTGACAATACGATCCCACGAAGTCTTGGCCCGCATATAGAAAAATCAGGAAAATCATTTTCCAAAATGAGCCAACTCATCTCTTTGAAAACTGTTTTCAAACCATTTTATATCTTTGGAAACTCATTCAAAACATCAACAAAATGGCAAATCAAGTGTCCCATAAGACCATCACTGATGGCCTACAATCCCATCTCAAGTTGGCAAAACAAACCAATCCAGAAATCCTCGTAAAACCATCTTTTCAAAAGGGCAGCTAGGGCCTGAATCGACAGACCGTTTTGAAAACAGAATACCAAAATTCTGTGATCTGGTTGATCGAAAAGGATTGGTCGCCCAAACTAGGTATAGGTCAACACTCGAGGTATGGAATGACACACCAAAAACTAGATCGATTGACCAAAAATCCCTAATCCGGTAGTCTGATTTAGTTCAGTTGATTCGGTATGCCGTTTTCTACAAAAGCAGAAAACAACCCCCAGCCTCAAGCCCATGAAATCACCCAAAATGGGACCAAGGGGCAGACCCCCAAAATAAGCACCACAAAATCCAACTAAAACATAGATTGTAGACCCTCGAGTCTACTCCAAATCCACATAAACGAAACCAAAATCCATTCACCACATAAGAAGATATTAATTTGCAAACACAGAGGTGTCAAAATGACCCAAGCCACAACAACCACCATAAATTGCCCTAAATGCCACAATAAATTATCATAAATTCACAATAAATTCTTGGAATGTAAATTTACCTAGATTTTATGCATTCCTATCATTTTCTACCATTTTCATGCTTTTTACAACACAGAGGTGAGGTGCATACCAAAGAATGCACTCCGACGATCCACTCTGATCTCCAACCAACTCCGACGATCCCAAGCGTCCTCGGCCACTCCACAACCTCAAAGACATTGCACTAGAGCTCTATGCACCACCACGCGCCGCCTCAAGCCACCACCAACCTTTGTTTCTTCACGGCACCATCGACAGGGGAAAATAGGGGAGGGAGAGAATGGATGAGGGGGAGAGAGAGATGGGGATGGGAGAGTGTGAGTGGGTGGGGGAAAGAGAGGTGTGGAGGAGGGGAGAGGTGAGGTGGGGGAAGGTTCCGACAATCGCGAGGAAGAGGAGGAAATGTGAGGAAGGAGGAGGAGGGTGTGGCAGGTTCGTTGCATGGCTCGCATCCTTAAATAGCCATGCCACTGGGAAGGTATGCTCATGCCCAACCAGACATCCATGCATGCTCGCAACAACCAACAGAACCACATCACAACCACTTGCTCCCAGCACGAGGCCAATTGCAAGCCTCACCAACTGGCCCACAAACGCTGGCCCCACACGGACCCAAACATGGGCCCACAAGCACAATATTGTCCACAAGCATAGCGTCGCCCATGCACAATGCCAACCATGCATAATGCCAATCACGTGGGGACAAGTACAGGAATATACAAATAGAAGTCAGCCCACGAGGCTTAAGTCTAAAACCACAAATTCACACAACAAGCCTCAAGAATAGTGACACCTGTCTAGAAATAAATTCATTAAAAATGTAAATAATTACAAAATGAATTTATAGGTGTTATATGGAGCTTTTGATATAGGAATTGAAGCTTTTGGTACACTTGGAGCTTTTGATACAGGAATTGGAGCTTCTGATACACTTAGAGCTTCTCTCTCTCTAATATGTTGTGCAAATTGTCCCCTTCCCTAACCTCGTCCTCGACGACCATGATTTTGTGTACCTCCTCCATGAATCATATTTATTCTTGTCTAGAAAAGAAGTAATCCTAGGTTCTAGTAATACAAGCAAGGTAGAGAAGTAAAGAGTAAAGACATGTAACTAGATGTCAAAAATGACTACATTCCTAAGGACAAAAAATTAAAACCACTATCCAATTAATTTTGTCAGGTTTGGAGAAAGACAATTAAAATATATTATGGCCAATGATTTCTCACTTACATTTAGCATGAGACTATGCAAAAAATTCAATTTAACAAAACTCAACTGCGAATAAGCCATAGATGATTTGATGCACATATGTCAATGAACTAGAAATCATGCAAACAATTTTCTAGTTAAGACACAAAATATATACTCCAATAAACCACCTTTTGGAAATGATCACTGTAACTTAACTTTTTTATTTTGATGTTCCAAGGGTATGCTACTAATGATATTGTAGACACTCCGATTTTAAGGCGGCTCGTAGGTGAACTCTCTAGAGGATGTTGCTTTGGATACGGCGACTTAACCTCTTTTGAGCTTTATTTGACATCTTAGTTACCCTAAACCAATAACAAACCTATGGTCTGATTAATAATTCAGGCAGCTAGATGTGAAGCACCAAGCCGGCGCACCAATGTGGTGCACCAAGCTGACGCACAGTCACTTTTCAAGGTGTTGGCTATTGGCTTTCCATCTTCTGTGCTTGTAACCTTCCCTTGCGAGTATTCCTCCATGAATCTACGCATGTCTGTTGAGTTTCGAGGCTTTTGGGATCCCAAGGAGTTACATCTTCATTCTCTTTAAAAGGCCATCCATAAGCAACATTTTTTCTCTCTTGGCAACTCACCCACTCTTAGCAACCAGCACCCCTACCTTCAAAGCATTCCCTTGCATCCCTGAGCACCCCCAACTGTGTCCAAAGCAACAAGTAGGAGGCACCTTGAGCCACAAGGAGGAGACATCATAGGTAAGTTCCTTTACCCACCTCTCTATATGAATTTTACATGATATTCTGGATAGAACCTGCAACTAGGCTGATATAATGTCTATATAGTGATGTTCTTTTGTTATTTTGGGTGTTCATGATGCTCCTTTCTATATTCATTGCTTCTTTGTCATGATGATTTTGCACTGTGTGATTTTTTTTAGTAATGAATCATAGTCCTATGTAACCACTAGCTATGGAACATGAGATGTGATGCATCCCCTATACATGTTTTATCATTTCCACATGCTCCCTAACTCAGCCAGATCAGTGTATGAATCATAAAATCCACCATAGGTAGCTACAATCCTAAGGAATCCATGAATATGCATGACTAAGGAGAGAATGATAGGAATGTTTTAGGCTAGATTATTTAACATGGTTAAGTTTCCTAGCACTTAAGTTAATAATTTGAATAGACAGTAACCTAATTAGTTGCATACATCTAGCCCAGACTCCGAAATTGACCATAGTCTGAAATAGGGTATCTGGGGTGCACCAAGTTGGCACACATAACTGGCACACCAAGTTGGCGCACTAGCCTGGTCATAGGGTGCAGGTAGCCCATTTTGCATCATGATTTGCATGCCTTTTTGTTTGTTCTGGACTCCTGATGCTTGATCTATGATATGCCATGTTCTTGTGTGCACAATTTCAGCATATAATATCATTGTTTGCATTAGTTTTGCATCTAGTCAAGTTGGCTTGCCACTTCGATTTGGTGAACTGGTTGCTTTCCGAGACTCTTTGTATAGAGTTCCTTTGCATCAGTCTATAATCTAGACCCAAGAAGCGTAGCTGGGATTCATTAGCTTTTATTAATATAGCAGTTTGGGGTCTTGCGTGAGGCTTTGCCCTTGAGCACAAGACCCATGCCATGATGTCTTGGATTCCCTCTTTCCTTGCATGTGATCAGGTTTTTTAGATGTCCATGATGCGTTTTCAGATGGTTTTATGCATATTTGCAAGATTTTATATCGCATGGCTCATTAGTCTAGCTTAGTGTCTGATCTGCAATTTCTAGGACTGACTTTAGTGGCACACATTTCTGGCGCACCTTAGTAGATCACATAGGTGGCGCACCAGCTTGTTTTCATTACACAATAGTAGCTTTTTGGCATGGTACTTAGCATGATTCTCGATTTGCTTTACCTTTGGTTTTCTTTGGATGTCCTCCTGGATATATCAGGATGACTCCAGTCTGTTTTCATCCACATTTATGCATGGTAGCATAGGTTTTGCATATAGCAAAGCGAGGACGTTAGCCGCTCGATATTGTTGGGTCTGTGGTTATATTCGTGCAATATCTTTGCACTGATGTTTGATCCACAACTCAGGTGACCTTTTTGAGCATTAGGACACATCCTACAGTCCCTCTACCCATGTTTAGCATAAGGCACCACTTGCATATAGCGTCGCATTGCATATCACCCTTAGGCGTACAGAAACAAGCTGAAAAGCCAACATTTCATATAAGTAAACGAGAATCCCAAGAATGACCAACTTCTCGGGTGCACGAGGGTGCCTAACACCTTCCTCGTATGTAACGGGGATCCTTGTCCATTTTTTTGGTTCATGTTGACCTTTTACATTGGTTTTATTGCATGGTTTTATTGTTTTAAAATGGATTTCCTTGTCTCCCATTCTTAAAGTAGACTAGGTGGCGACTCCCATATTTATCATTGTTTTTTTATTATTTTCCGTGACTTCGCTGGTCCTCGTGCATTTAGTCCTTCGCGCCACGCTCGAGGCTATTGCCGGCATGGTTACAGGAACTGACGACTCCGCTGGGGATAACTAGATCCTGGCTTTCGTTTTGGGTTTTTCTATTTACTTTGGCTTTTCTCCATGTTTGCTTGTTTCCCATGATTTGCTTTGGTTGTCTCTTTGTAATATAAGTTGTGTCCTCCTTACATGCATGCCTTTTGTATGATGGGTGTTTTCTTTTACACATTTGCTATGCCACCACTTTTGCACGTAATATGCACATGCTTTTGTTTGTTAATTGATGGTTGCTTTGCATGTTGTCTTCCCTTTTTTTATATGCCATGTTTTGGAGATTAGAGACATGTTTTCTATCCCCTTTTGGTTAATAAAAACATAAAAACTAAAATAAATAAATAGGACAAACTAGTGACAAATTGCAAACTTTCTCCCAAGGTTTAACAAATTTGCAAGTAAAAGACTTAAAGCATCTTTTGCATTCATTATATAGGGCATGCATCTTCTCATCTCTTGAGTCCACCTATATAGTTTGCGAAGGACATTTCCTGATGTCTCATTCTATGGCTTTGGCGTGGGATGAACTATCATTATGTCCCCCCTTGTCCAGGATCGTGTCGGTGTTAGTGGAGGGTACAGCCTACTGCTTTGGTAGAGGACAAGGCCCCGAACGCATCACCCGTTTACTGCCTAAGCTTTGGCTAGGATTTAGAACAGGAACCTTTACTTTCTAACATTGAGTTGGAGACCCATTTACACTTGTGTGAACCTGGAGTAGATGGCTTGGTAGGACACCCCTAGATTGTGAGAGAGCGCATGCTAGAAGCATTCATGCATTTGCATCTCATACCATCATAAGCACTACATCATTTCTAACTTATTTCTTTGTTTTTGTATCATAGAGTACCGGTCATTGTGCGAGTACCTTAGCTAGAGCTCGAGGTTTTTTCCTTTCGCTGACACCCGACGTGAACCGATTTTGGACTACATCTCCCGAGTTATCCGTCACCTTTGACGATAGCTCATCCTAGGATCAGTCCTCTTGTTCCCAATTGTAGTCCAATCCGTACCCACTCGCGATCCGCAATGGCCCAGCAAACTAGTGAGCCTCGTTCCTCTACTGCTTAGGAGGAGGTCCCCTTTTCAACGTACCCTTCCTTTGTCTTTGTCCCTGTTATCACTACTGCCTCCACTTTTGCCTTAGCATCCGGAGGACTTCTGCCATCCTAGTATCGTGTCTCTGTGGCTACCTTGCCTTCGGGACCATCAGCTTGGTCTTCTATTGCTGTTGGGGCCTCAGCAGTTGAGTCTATTCCCATGACCTTCTCCCAGACTCCTTTCACTGCTCCTCAAGGCTATGTGTTTTCTAGCCCCCCTCCGACTGCAGCTGTTTCTGTAGTAGCTTCTCCCCAGTTTGGACAACTGGGTTCTCAACTTCCTGACTCCTCTTCCCCTGTTTTGCCTCCATCCTTTGGAGCCACTAGTGATGATCCCATGACCGCGCAACTGCAACAAATGTCGGCCCTCGCCTAGCAGTTGCAGGGATTGGTACTAGCGCTCCAGCCCATTTCAGGTTTGTCCTTCCTGACTCCTGAGTTGCCTCTGCAACCAGCCCTAGGACCACAAATTGCACCCACTGCACCACCCCCACAGCCGTCGCCATCCCTAGTCTCTTCGGCGATAGGGGTGTCAACATTGCCTTTTGCAACACTACCACAGCACCGACCACAGCATGCATCTCCGTTATCTAGTGGCCAGCCTTCTAGGTTGGTGGGAGCGTAGCCCGCCGTGAGTGTAGTACTAGGGGCCATTCCAGTCCAACAGCTCTTGCTCCCACATTCTGCACCTCTTGTAGCACCACCCCCTGCCTTATCCTCACCCATGTACCAGACACAAGCTTCATCAATTGTACCACAGCACTCAGCACCCATGCACGGATGGATACATTGGCCGTCCTACCGTAGCACCAAACGATGGAATGGTGGATCCAGAGGAGTCCTTAGGGGCGACCCATACAGTGTACGCGGCACCCGCATTGGCTGCACAATCTGCTACTGCAGTAGCTCTAAACACTCTCCTTGCGAAGGTGAATGATTTGGAGCGCACACTCTGACAAGTGCAAGGCGGGGACCGTCGGTCCTACTAATTCCGAAACCTCTGTTATTTTCTAGAGGCGACTCTCCCATCGAACTTTCAAATCCCAAAGTTCGAAAAATAGAATGGTAGGGGCTGCCTGATTTCCCATCTCAAAGCCTATTGTGGAGACCTCGCCCAGCTCCAAGCTGACGAAAGGTTGTTAATCCGCCTATTCCAGAAAAGTCTTACGGGGCCCGCATTGAAGTGGTTCACCTCCATTAACCATCAAGACTTGGGATGACCTTACGTAGGCGTTCCTCGAACAGTATTTCTTTAACCTCGACCTAGTCCCAAAGCATGAGGACTTAGTTGCAATCTAATAGAGGCCCCAAGAAACGTTTAGGGAGTATGTTGGACGTTGGCGGTCATTGGCTTCGCAGGTCAAAGATAGACCCTCCAATGAGGAGTCTATTGAGATCATGATCCGAGAAGCATAGCCAGCAGTCGGGGCTCTACTCAGCATATGGCAAGTTACCACTTTCTCTGCTTTGCTTCGGGCGGGTACCCGTGTTGAGAGTTCATTGCGCAGCGGCAGTTTTCCAGTACTCTCTACATTCTCCAAACAGGCCACTTCCTCACATAATGGTGCCAGCAGCAGCAACAACAACAACAACCACAATGCCAATCCACCCAAGAGGCGGGATCCCACTAAGAATACAGTATCCTATTTTAGATCCCCAGCTGCACCGACCAATGTCCATCCGCCCCCTCAGCGCCAAGTAGTTTATGCACCCATGCCCACACCTAGAGCACCTCATGCATCACACATTACCCCCACTGCCACACCAGTTTACCCTACCCCACCGACCAGGATGCGCCCATCGTTGGTACATCCACAGCCAAAGCGACAACACCGTGACAGGCGCCACTATACCCCATTAGTGGAGCCCGTGAGCATGGTTTTCCCTAAAGTCGCATCCCTCTTGAGGCTGCCTGAGATTCGCCCACCGCCAAATCCGCTTCCTGCCTGGTATAATACAAATGCATTTTGCAATTTCCATCGAGTCGTGGGCCACTCGACGGATTGTTGCCTTACACTCAGGGACGCTATCCAGGATTTGATTGACCAAAAGGTCATTGTGATTAGCACGTAGGCGGTAGGCCCTGCGCATACATCAGTAGCCACACAAGCTCCACCAGCACACCCTAGTATAGTTAGCCAGCCTCTGCCATAGCATCCAGCCTCGAAAGCATCAGGTTCCTCAGGAGTCAACTCTATTTTTCCTTCTAATTCTATCTCATCTCCTATTCTTCCAACTGATTTGATTCATGATGTGTCGCCCCCTTTTCCTCACTGACTATATCGGTCTTTCCTTGGTGTTTCCGAGGAGTCTGTAAATATGATTCGCTCGAATGTCGAGTCAGAGTACACTGTGGCGTCGCCTATCGTATACTCCCAGCCAACAACACCAATTTGTTTGCAAGCTGGGCCCCAATTTGGGCCGATTCAACCACCAGCCCCTCAGACTGACCAGTATTCTCTAGCCATGCTTGTACAGTTAGTTTCCCATCCTCTAGTTGTCTTTGCTCTCACCCACGACACGCATCGTGTCCTGTACAACTATGCTGCAGAAATGTGTGCATAAGTGACACGATCGGGTAGAGTATACAAGCCCGCAGCACCAAGGCCTAATTCTCCAATACCGAGCCCCATCCGGTTGCAAACCCAACCATCTAGAACACCAGCACCCGTAGCACCAGTTCCTGTCCAATTGCAGGCACACTCCCCACAACCCTCCATGCCAAGAGTAGCACCCCCTGTTCCCACCACCAGCAGCCAACCTTCAGCTGACATAACTGCTCAGCTTAAGAAAGTCAAAGCCAATATTTCAATTTGGGACTTGATCCACACTTCAGCAGAGCACAGAGAAGCCTTCCTTAGAGTCTTCCAAGCTGTCCATGTGTCCCCAACCATAAAGCCAGCTACCCTAGAGAAAATGGTAGGAATGATAGTGGCATCACAAGTTGTCTCCTTCTTTAGCCAGGAGTTACCACCATCAGGAACCAACCACAATTCCCCCTTGTTCATCACCGCACAATATCGAAGCTTTAGCATCCCTCTCACATTGGTAGACAATGGAGCAGGCTTAAATGTTTGCCCCTTGCGTACAGCAAGTGTGATCGGATTCAAGTCCGAGGACATAATACTAGCTATGAAAGGGATGACGGCATTTGATAATACACATCATGATACACTTGTGATTTTAATCATTCCTCTGACCATTGGCCCAACTCGCTTCGACGTAGAATTCTATGTGATTGATATTGAACCTTCTTTCAATCTTTTGCTTGGACGCCCTTGGCTTCACAAGCATCAAGTCATTCCCTCAACCCTCGTATGATTAAGTTCTGCTGGGATGACAATGTTGTTGTGGTCTTGGCAGAAGATTTGGAGAATGTTGAGTCAGTCTCTGCTGTAGCCCCTTAGACTGTCCACTTCGAGCCTAAACCATCTGATGTTCTGTATCGGGTTAACCGGTTCGAGCTGGTTAATTTTGTTCCTTCCCTTGAACACGTCGGCCACTTGGCCACTTGTGGTGATCCCCGTTTGATGATTGATAATTTGTGTCGAGCCGATCAAGGCGGGGAATGGATAAAGCAGGAAGGATTGGGATACGAACGTCAGTATCACAAGAAGAGATTGCCATGCTTTGGTAAGTCCCCCAAGATGTTCATTCCACACAATTTAGCTAACTTCACTAGTGCAGGCATCTTGGATCCAAATCAAAGCTCATATACAGTATTAGTGTTGCAACCGTCAGTTTGGGTTTATCCAGAAGAATCAAATATAGAAAATGGCTAGCTAGAGACAGAGCAGGGCATTGAGCAGGTAAGTGAGCAATCACAGAAATGTTCAGCATTTATGGTGTCAGAACAGTCAGCGGTCAATCAGACAGTAGTGTTGGAAGATTCAGTCCAGATGGCAGACTCCAGGTGTGGCATGGAAGATGATGCAATTGGAGATCTGGACATTTTATTCCAAGAATAGTTGGATGTGCTCGCAGAAGATTTGGCGGAGTACGATCGAGTTAGGAAAGGGAAGGTAGTCATTTCACCACCACTGGAATCAGCAGTATCACCCCAGGACCAAGCTTCAATCAGGGTCCTTCATGAGACAGAGAAGATGTATGCTAGACCAATGGAGTTAATCTCTTGTTAGTCGGGAGGCGGGTCTAGTTGGTATTGGGAGCTTAAACCTCACCTTGAGGGTGATGGTCAAAAAAAAAAACAACCTGAGTTAGGCTCAGGAGGTAGGATAGGCGGCAGTAGTCTCACCAATCAGCAGCGAGACAACCGCCAGCTTGCAGAATCCTTTGTAAATAGTAGAGAAAATACAAAAAAATCAAGAAAACCCAAAAAAATTTGAAAAATAAAAAAAAAAAATCAAAAAATGTGAATAGAGAGGCATCAACTTCAAAAGTAGGGATCCCCAGGTCCTCAGATGGTCTAGACAGTCAAGCAGAAGAGGTCGCACAGTGCCGTCACAAGAATACGAAAGTCATTGTGACTGTCATAAAGCGCCATCAAGGTGCAGAATCAGAAGAAATCCTCTCAGTTGACATCACTGATCTGACCTTCGAGTAGGAAATTCTGTCAGAGCTTATTGCCTATGGAGAGGAAGATGAGGTCGTTGAAGCAGACAGTGTAGATGATGAGAGTGATGATAATGCATCGTCACAATTTCAGCCTCTTGATAATGACCCAAAAGGCCCTAATCTACATGTGGAGGAAGAAATGGAGCTTGTCAATATTAGCACAGAAGAAGATGTTAAAGAAACACGTATCAGTGCCAAGTTATCACCATAAGCAAAGGCAGAATTTATAGCTTTCCTAAAAGAATATGTAGATGTCTTTGCATGGAGCTTTGATGACATGGTTGGTTTAGACATTGAGGTGGTAGTACACACATTACCACTGAAACCAAATTCAAAGCCAGTCAAGCAAAAGCTTGGCAGATGCTGACCTCAGTGGCTGTTGAAACTTAAGGAGGAAATCATGAAGCAGCATAAAGTCAATTTCCTCAAGGTTGTTCTTTATCCTGAGTGACTCGCTAATGTGGTGCCTGTGCCAAAGAAAGACGGGCGGGTTCGCATGTGCATAGATTACCGAGACTTTAACAAAACCAGCCCGAAAGATGATTTCCCGCTTTCCCATATAGATATTCTGGTTGACAACACAGCATGGCATAAAATGTTGTCACTTATGGATGGATTTTCAGGATATAACCAGATTAGAATGGCCGAAGAAGACATGGAGAAGACATCTTTCATTACCCCGTGGGGAGTCTTCTGCTATAGAGTAATGCCATTTGGGCTCAAGAATGCGGACGCAACATACCAGAGGGCCATGACAGCATTATTCCATGATCTTATGCACCAAGAAGTTGATGTGTACGTGGATGACATGATCACCAAGTCTAAAGAGCCCGAAGGTCACCTCTCCTATTTAAGGAAGTTGTTTGACCGCCTGAGGAAGTATAAGCTTCGCCTCAACCCCAACAAATGCCTATTCAGGGTATCTTCTGGAAAGCTTTTGGGTTACATTATGAGCCAGAGAGGAATTGAAGTGCATCCTCACAAGGCTAGAGCCATTATTGATATGCCTCCCCCTGCCATTGAAAAAGAAATTCGCGGGTTGTTGGGGCGGCTATAATATATCAGTCTGTTCATAGCACAACTTACACCCATATGTGAACCGATATTCAAGCTCTTGAGGAAGAATGCCCAAACACACTGGAATGATGACTGTCAAGCGGCCTTCGACAAGATCAAGCAGCTTTTGGCAAAACCTCTAGTCTTAGTTCCTCCCACGCCAAGGCGGCCTCTGTTGTTATATCTCTCAACCACACAATATTCCATGGGCGCAGTCCTAGGACAGCATGATGAATCTGGGCATAGGGAGAGGGCCATCTACTACCTTAGCAAGAAGTTCAATGACTGCGAGGTCAAGTACTGCACTATAGAGAAGATTTGCTTATCCTTGGTATGGGCCACTTAGCTCCTCAAGCATTATAAGATGGCATACCCAATCTTGCTATTATGTCGGCATGATCCTATCAAGTATCTATTCTAGAAGCCAGCTTTGGTGGCCAGATGTGTTAAGTGGCAGGTAATGTTGTCGCAGTATGACATCACATTTGTCACACAAAAGTCCATGAAGGGACAAGCAATGGCGGATTACTTGGCCGACCTACCCTTGCCAGAATACCAGCCACTGCAAACACAATTCTCAGATGAGGACATTTTATTTGCAATGGGTGATGAAGTGTTAGAACGTCCTCAAGATGAGTATCAATGGTGTATGTAGTTTGATGGTGCAGTTAATAAAAAAGGAAGAGGTATCGGTGCTGTTTTGGCTACGCCACAAGGACAGCTAATTCCCTTTGCAAGAAAGCTGACAGTTCAATGCACCAATAACGAAGTAGAATATGAGGCATGCATCTTGGGATTACAAGTGGCACTGGAACAGGGCATCCGAGAACTTCAGGTATATGGGGATGCAATGCTGGTCATTTCACAAATCAACGGTGACTGGAATACAAAGGCCCAGAAGTTTGTGTTATACCATGAGCATTTGCTAAAGCTGATTAATGAGTTCGACAATGTCAAAATTTTCTTCATGAAGCGAGCAAAGCATGCGTATGTAGATGCATTAGCTACCCTAGTGTCATGGTTATCTCTCCCAGAGGCACAGGCAACAGATATCTCAGTCACTTGTGTAAAGCAGCCAGCACATTGCATGCACATCCAGGAAGTAGAACTGACAGTTGAATTGCCCTGGTATCATGATATCAAAGTTTTGTTGGAGACCGGTGATTTCCCATCTAGTATTTCTCCAACAGATAAGAAGACCTTGATATGGCTGGCCTCTAAGTATGTACTTAGGGCAGGGCATCTATATAGAAGATCCTATAATCAAATGCTTCTTAGATGCGTGGACAAGACGGAGGCAGATATGTTGATGTTGAAGGTTCATGCAGGCGCATGCAGTCCACACATGAATGGAGTACTCTTGGCCAAGAAAATTATGCTGCAGGGTTACTTCTGGTCCACCATGGAAACAGACTGCTGCCAATTTGTGCGGAGATGCCACAGTTGCCAAATACACGGAAACTTTATACATGCTCCCCGACAACAGTTACATGGCATGTTATCGCCTTGGCCCTTTTCCACTTGGGGAATTGATGTTATCGAGGCCATTCATCCAGCTGCATCCAATGGGCATCGTTATAGTCTTGTGGCTATTGATTATTTTACAAAGTGGGTCGAGGCGGCATCGTATAAAATAGTTACAGCGGCAGTTACAGAAAAATTCATCAAGAATAACATTATTGCCAGATATGGGGTTCCACATGCCATCATATCAGATAATGGGGCTAACTTCATAGCAAGAAGAGTTGAGGATTATCTTCAGGGTTACAAAATATGACATCACAGATCCTCTTCTTATCGGTCGTAGATGAATGGAGCCATGGAGTCAGCCAATAAAAATCTGATAAGGATCTTGAAGCAGATGGCTGAGACCCACAAAGACTAGCATGAGAAGTTGCCTTATGCACTATGGGCTTATAGGACCTCAGTCCGGACATCAACAGGAGCAACGCCGTATTCACTTGTGTATGGTATGGAGGCAGTCCTCCCTTTCGAAGTGGAGATTACGTCATTGAGGATTCTGAAGGAAAGGCAGAATGGATCCAAGACCGCTGCGTTCAGCTTGACTTGATTGACGAGCACAGATTACAAGCCTTATACCATGCCCAATGCTACCAGAAGCGAGTGGCCCATGCATATCAGAAGAAGGTTCAGCCCAGAAAGTTTTAGCCGGGTGATTTGGTTTTGTGCGCCATTCACTTACCTGACGCCCGAGGAAAGTTCAGGCCCAACTGGCATGGACCATTTATTGTGAAAGAAGCCCTATCTGGAGGCGCCGTCATTCTTAGGGACATGGATCGTGGGGAGCAGTCAGAGCCTGTTAATGCTTCCTACCTGAAAAAGTACTACCAGTGATCCTCAGCCAATCCCAAGACTTGCATCGTGAGCCATGCATCTCTATGTTTTTTTTGTTTTTGCATGTTAGTGTTTTAAGTTATTGCATCCAAACATTACATAAATCATATCATATGCACTGTATTTTCTTTTTGTTTGCATTGTAGTTGTAAGCATCACCATTGCTCGATGAGGAAATTCGGAAGGCCAGCCTGCTTAGGAAGAGTTTTGATTCTCCTCATGTGTTACTACCTGTGTGACCTAGGGAGTGAGGGAGTGATTATCCACAAAAATTGGATGAAATGTACAAATTCCCAAGGGGGCCTATACCTCGAGAGGGAGGAAAAATGATAGGTCGTGAGTGAGTGTGAGCCTAGAAAAAATTTAGTCTTCGGAGCACAAAAGAAATAAGAAGATAGAAGTTGCAGATAGAAGTCGGCTCTAATGAGAGAGGCATGCAAGACGACTCTATCCCTATCACATAACTTGGAGAGGAGTTGAAGCATACACCAACAAAGCCTACATTTGCAAAGGGACTAGCCACCCCTTTTACATCAAAAAGAGAGCAGCAATCCCCCAGCCTAGGTGTTTATTACCTCCAAGTAGGGGTAGTGTCGGTCAACATGCCTTTGAGGGAGTAAAAGAAAAAGGAATTATTAAAAAAAAGTAGGTGTAGGGCCCTAAGAGTTTGGCACGGAGTCCATGTTATCCTAAAATGCTATCAAGTGAGAGCCACAAATAAACCTAAGGATCCAGGTAGTGTCACATGGGTCGAGGACACTGTCGTTCCTTGTAGTAGGCAATAAAGGCTTCCTTGGCGCTGAGGGCATCAACAATTACAAACCATGCATAGATATTGCTTCCATCTTATACTTCTATAAATCATTTAGCATTCAACATTTTAAACCACACTTCTTTTTTTTTGCATGTTTGCATCGCTTTGCAAGGCATTTGTTTATGTTCCAACTAGGGGCATGCCAGCTGCCTTTTTGAGTTGCAATATTGGCAAAGAAGGGAGTTTCAACCAGGGGCGTATTAACTGCTCCTTGGTTGGAAATAGGATCTTTGACTAGGGCCATGCTAGCTGCCATTCTAAGTCAAAAAAATCACTCAGACAGTGCTATTAGAAGCATGCGGGCAAACACAAACAATACAAAATTTAAGATGACATAGTGTGCAAGCAAACTTGTCTTTTATTACAGCCCATCTGTTGTACAAGATTTGCTCAATTAATAATAGTGGACCAAATGTATTCAGTCACTCTTGCTCTTTTTGAGCTACCAGCTCCTGTAAAGGAAGTGCCACTAGGAGGAAGTTCACTTATAGGCCAAGTTTCTTGAATTTCAACCTCATACTCTACTGTGCAATCTGAACCTTTAGTAATGGCAAGACCAGAAGATTGAATGCCAACACGCGTCATGTAGGCTAATTCAGAGGTTGTCATAGAACCAAGAATGTATCTTTTGAAGTAGTCAGGGATAGGGCTTTGCTCGATCGAGTCCTGGCAAAAGTCGAATTGACGAAGAACACGGACAGGATGGTATTCAACACTGTTTGTTAGCCCCGGAAGGATAACAAGTCACATGTTGCTATCATTAAAGAAGACAATGAAGGGCTTCGAAGTTGTGAATGGAATGCGCCAAACCACAGTATCCTTGGTGAGATTTCGCAGTCTGTCGCATAGCTCATGTACGCTTGGAAGGGTGCATGAATGGTTGGTACGACTGTAGGAGTTAAAGACAGAATGTTGAGGGCGCAGGACTTCCACCCCCATATGGGCAACGAGCCAAACTTGGCAGGGGAAGACAGAGCATAGTTAGATAGGCACAGCAAATCATTGAAGTAACATTGTTAACTTACTTGCACTAAAGCACCGCAACCATTGAAATGCCTAGAACATTTCAAGGCCTGGTCCAAGCCAACATTAGTCTCTGCCAGGAGAAAGGGGGCAAGATCAATTTGGCGAGTGATCATTGCCAATGCTATTTCTGCCACCTCAATAGCAATTGTCATCCGACCATGGTTGAAGATGAGCTCTCCAAGGAAGTGTAACACAAAGCTGTAGAGCCACAAGCTACCTGAGGATAGACGATTGCTGACAATCTAGTCAAAATAGTCTAGGCGCAGCATGGTAGCCGTCCCATCTTTGCAGATAAGGCTTTTCTCGCAAGCATTTAGGGATAAGCCTGTCAGTTGACTCAAGACCGAAGCATAGCTATCGCAGTGCATAAAGACAGGCGGTGACATGTATGGCGACAAGCCACATATCTATTGGACTTCTTCCAAGGTGAGAGTAAGCTCCGTCTTCCTAAAACGGAACACATGGAAAGCGGGTTTCCAAAATCTGGCTGCAACACATAACAAGTGCCAATTTACTACTACTTTGGCAATATTCAGTAATGAGGAGGATATGCCCCAAAGTCGTAGTTGCTCGCGATCCTCAACAGTTAATGCATCAATCCATGTTCGCAGAGCGTCAAAATAGTGCCTCGGTGTCACCATGGTTGGGTATCCCTATGGAAATGGTATTGGGTCAGGATACGGCAGGAATAATGTAGACAGAAAGTGATTTGACAAAATAATTTCTCATAAGATCGTAAATCAAGGAAAGAAAATGGAAACTAGAACAGGCAATACTTCCTTTTGTCATGATATGAAAATGTGCATCATAAAATATAATTTATTTTGTCTTTTGCAAATCTAAGGTGTGATGGAACATCAGCTTATGTAGCCTTTTCTTTTCTGCAAAATATGAGATGTGCATAAAGCCCAAGAATAAGAGAAAATCAAAACATCCCTTCACATGATTTGATAAAATTGGTATAGTGCATTTTCTCCCACCTAGCAAGATGTGAAGGAGTATAAACAACAAGAATCAGCATGGGGATATAGCATATGTAAAGAATCATCTCAAGGAGGAGGATCACATACCATTACAATAGAGGGGAAAGCGTAGTCGGCACCAGAAGAGTAAAATTAGAGCTTCAGGGAAGATTGAAGACTTCTGTGTGGTTTTTACAGTAAGGGAGGCGGCAAATTTCGTCGGGGAAAGTGAAGTTATATAGAAAAAAAGAAAGGGGTCGCAGCAGAAAAGGAAGGCAAACTAGTGATTTTACGGGGAGCACTAAGGTGGCGCACCAACCAGGCGCACCAAGGTGCCGCACCAGCCAGGCGCACCAAGGTGCCGCACCAACCAGGAGCACCAAGGTGCCGCACATAGCTAGGGCACAACTCTGCAGAAATACAGTAGAAGTTTGTCATATCAGGGAAATTTGCAATAAAGCCCCTCAAGTTTTGGAAAACTGCAAATAAGCCCTAACCTTTTGCAAAACCTGCAAATAATGCCACATCAGATTGAAACCTTAGCAAGGTGCTTTCCGAGGATGTTCACATGCATCTCAGCAAGATTACGAGTTTTTGTGCCATAGGGCCAGTAGCAAGCACAATTATAGTTTTGCCCTCTAGATTGCGACTGAAGCCAACTTCCTTCCTAAGGGACAATCTAGGGATTATTGTTTTTCTTTTTAGAGTCTCACTCTGGGCGGATGAGATTCTGATTTCTTTTCTCTTTTCTATGGATTTTCGTGAGTGCGAAATCCGTCTATTGGACTTTTGACCGAGTGGTCAAAGTCAACCTTTGACTGAGCGGTCGGGGTCACATCTCTTCCTTTTCCTTGGGTTTTCGCAGGCGCGAAATCCTTTTCCTTGACTTTTGACCGGGCGGTCAAAGTCGACCTTTGACCGGGCGGTCAAAGTCGACCTTTGACCGGATGGTCAAGGTCATTTCTCTTGCTTTATCTCTTCCTTGGATTTT